>BQNB010097294.1:5027-25419 GCA_026074375.1 Tanacetum coccineum | reverse complement strand
AAAAGTAACTTGTTTAAAATTTATAAATTAATTATGAGATTATTAAATAGTAGTGACCTTAAATTCGGGTTCTTACAAATGACTTATGCCAATGGGTCATTAAGGGCACTGTTGTTTAGGAGCTAACGTTTTACGTTTTCAAAAATGTTGATTAAGTTGTTGGCTCAGGGACGACTTTACAAAGTATCTATACAGGAAATTATACTATTACGCGCCGTAACTTATATTTACATGTCCATGCGATTTATGTCTAAAGAAAATATAAACATTATTTGTAAGTTACTAAGTTTATATATTTTTTCCTTGCCGCGCCTATTTATTTACATCTTAGTCGTTAATCAATTTGTGTAATTATCAGGTTTATATATTACGGCTCGCTCGACTCGTTTAAATTTCTTATCTAGAAAAATATATTTTTAATCCCTTGACTTTCCCAAATAATAATATATATGCAACTTTTATATTTTACATTCTTTTATTCTTATAACTTTCATGTTTAAAACCAGAATAAGCTTTAAAAATATTTTTAGCGTTAAATAAGTTTTATAAACCATGTTAGATTTATTTACCCGTTTAAAACTTGGTTTTGTTGCTACCCATTTCTAAGTCATCAAAAAGTGTTATTTAAGTTTTCTAATTATCGAAATAACCATTTTGCTTGTTAAATAATTTCCTAACTCTTTCGGATTTAACCGGAACGACTCGAGGCTCGGATAACATGTACATTTCCATGCTTCTCTAAGTCTAAAGTTTACAACATCTAAATCTCATGCAAGTTGTTAAATATCACATGTATATCTCTATAAAATATTACCCACATGGCCACTGTTTTCCTTTCCCTTTTCTGATTTATGTCGAGCACATACAGTGGGCTCAGGGCCACTGTTGTGGCTGCTATTCGTCCCCATATAAGTCATATTTTTACCTATCTAATGCCTTCATTTCAACATGTATGTTCTCGGTATATATATATATATATATATATATATATATTACCATAGGTTTGTTTTATTATCGAGGCTCAAGAATGTTGCCACGCCCCTTTAGCAGCATAACAGCCACGGCAAGCAACAGCCTGCTATGGCTGTTAGCGTGCAGTGTGGGTGCATTCTGAGTAAAAGTCGTTTGTCAAGCGTTAAGGGTTCTTGGTGCGAACTACGAGCTCGACTGCTCAGGTTCTTTTGGGGACTGTGACTTGCCCACAGTGAGCGAAAGGCTCGCTGTGGTCCATCGTGTGCCAACCCATTATGCCTAAGATTGCATACCAAGGCTTTCGACCTAAGGTTTCCATGTGACTTGTGTAAAACCCTAGTGTCTATGCGTTTCTTTTTGAGCCAACGTTCACGTACATGATTTAAAGCTTTCATAAAACATTCTTGGTCTGCTATTTGTTCTTATGAACGACATGATTTACGTTAACTTTTCTATATATCGAAATTCCATGCATGTTGTATTGAAGGGTTTAGTTCATGTATGAGCATAGTGACCATGCATGGGTTAAACCATGCGTGTCATGCACTTGCCACACTTACAAGCCGAGGTTTGTTAAACTACGAGGTAAATATTTTACTAAAGATAGGCGTTAACTATAAAGTCGACTTACCGAGGTCTAAGTTTGCCAAACGATGGTGAGAAAGGGAAGATGGTGATAAGAGGTCGAACTACACTTGGTTGCTACTCCTTCTAAACCGATGCCTACTTAGCTCTTATACTCAATGAAACTCGAAATCAAACCGTATAGTTTACTTCTTGTTTTCAGATTTTAGTTGTGATAGATTTGTTCATGCATGGTTCCTTATTTATACTCTAATTGTTTGCTTAGTTACTGAAATATTGCATGTGAATGTATACTATACACACTATTGCACCATAGTGATGATTCTAATATTGTTAGTCATCATTGTCTCTTTGCTAATACTATTAGAGAATCCCTACTATTGTTTATCTTTTTAATTTGAAATTTGCATCAGGTATATAAGACGTAGCATATGAAGGATTCTTTTCAAAATGAGAAGTTGAGTAGGGTAATGTGTAAGATTTTGTAATGATGGGTGTTTTATCATTATCATATATTGGTTTTTATATGTATTCATATGTGTATATTTATTTTGAATTTAATTAAAGGTTTTTATGGTTATTAAGTTGAACGTAGATGGTTTTGTAAAGTGATACAAGTAAATGGCCTCGTTTCACAAATGTGAAATAAGTATGGTTTTTATCGTTACGCATTCTAAAATATCCTTTTAGGCACAAGGGTAACAATGGTGATGTCCGCATACTATTTACACTTTTCATGACAAGGAGTAAGGTCTGGCGATCATATAATGACTTATCGTTGAGATTAACGGTAAATTTGCAAACTTGCAGTACATAACTTTTACTTAATGAAAAGAGAGATCTAATTTTCTTCTAGGGTGCCACATTTGTAATGAGTTAGTAAAGCCTTAAGTGTAGGGGTGCAATTTATAAACGTCAAGTCATGTATCATTATGTTTAAGCAGATGGCAGGGCAAAAGTGTACGCAAAAAGATATGTATATAAAAAAATGTACGGGATGCCATCTCGCTTAGGTTTATATTTATGTCAAAAAAAGAGTCAGAAAAGAAAAAGAAAGAGTTAGATGTATAGTATGTATATCTTAGTTTGTTTATCTTAGCCGTAGAGTAGTCGAGTCTTGGCTTAGCAACGCCTCAACATATATTCTTGTAGTTAATTATCTCGTCACCGCCCGTGTGTATATCTCCAATGCTGCTGCTGTTTAACCTACACCCTAACATCATAACCCTTTAAAAGTCCTATTTGATAGTAATTTCTAGTACTTGCGCCTAGCGGTGGAAGTTTGATCCTTTACCATGCCTATGATAATTTATATGCTATGACAGGTAATGAGTGTTATTTTACTATTTCCTAATACTGTTATAATTCATTACACACCTGAGAAAAAGAGAGAATCCAAACACTTATGTGAGATGCTAGTATATAATTTCTGTGCTTTTAATTACGAGGTTTAGAAGGTTGTGTGATAAAATACTTTTAAAAAGTAGGTTAAATGCCCTTGATATTGCTATTGTCTAGGTAAAAAATCCTATTTGCATAAGGAGAAGAAAATCCCAAGTGTGGGGTATTTGATGAGATGTCATTTTATACACTTTTTCGGGGTCATTTAACCCCCTAAGTCACGTAAATATTCCTAAATTATGTACTTAATCATTCCTATTTGTGTTTTAGCACATGGATGGCATTTGGAGGATATACACGTGACTTGGGCTCATTTGGAGAAGAAACGGACAAGACTACGACTCTACACCAAAATCTGTTGAAGAATACGCATACAGTGCGTGGAGACGGCGTCACATTTTATTGTGACGGCGTCGTGGCTTACAAGTGACGGCATCAAATTTCTTGTGACGATGTCAGGATCCAACCGACTTAAGAAGCCCTAGAAGATTCGGTGGGGCGACGGCGTCATGATTAAAACGCGACGCCATCGCGTCCGTTTTCTTATAAATACAAACTCAATTTTAGGGTTTTTGGTGTATAACTTTTGGGAACCGAACCCTACTTTTAGAAGACGATTATAGCTGCTATTTAGGCCATTTTTAGGGTGTTAAAACCCTCTTGTATCAGCCTTAATTATATGTTCTAATCAAGTGAGATCTCCTATCTTTTATCATTCAATATGTCTATGTATTGTGTGATTGATTCTTGTTCTTCACTTCCTTATAATGTGTTAGGGTTAATCCTTTAGTATTTACTTATTATTGCATGAAACTTAGTTTGTAGGTCCTTTTAATTTTGCTTCTTTTGATGGATGTGCGCGTTAGGATTTAGAAAACTAGCCATAAGATATTAAATTTGCTTAGACGTGTAGGGAAATGCGAGTGTGTAGAAAGGATACCATCGGTAATAGTCTTCATACTACCTTACCCCTAATATGGTTGATCCCTCTTAAGTGTTTTAAATGCATGTAATGTACTCTTAGCGGCCCTGTAATAGTCTTCATACTACCTTACTTGTGCGTTGCCTTAACAGAATATTACATAGACGGCGTTTTCATGTAATTCGCTCATGACTTAGGAAATACTTACACAAATCATCGCAAGAGTGACAAAGCAACATAATTAGGAAAAGCAAACTAAGGTATAGTGTATGATTAAGTAAATACGTTCGTTTACCATATAGTTATCACCAAAATTAGCTTAGATTTATTATCAGTTTAATTAAAACCAAACTAAACCTCTAAAACCATGATTTTACCTGCTTTTTATAAAAATATAAAAATACAAAAAGAATCTTTTCTCAACCCCTTAGACCTTTGTTAAATTCTGTTCGAGCCTTCCCAACCTATTCTCCTAGAGAACGATAACAACCTCTGAGTCTTACCTTACTACACTACAACGGTTATGTGCTCTGCCTAAGGAGTTGTAAAACCTAGCGTGTTTACAACAACCACATCAACGACCTACTCAAAAACCTAAAAACATACAATACAACCAACCTAACTATTCATTGGTACAAAAATACGACCCAACAACATTTAGCTTGTATGTATCTCACGCAATTGAAACAAAAATGTTAAACAATATACCATTATTTAGTTACCAAATAGTAGAGTAATATATTAAGTGATGTGTCAAATATTGTCCAACATGTGTCAAACGAATAAATGAAACAATCTAAGAGTATATGAATAGAATGACATAATGTACCTAGCAAAATAGTATCTTCGCGAATGGGTTTAACGAATAGGTTTCTTGCAATTGAGCTTTCAAATCTTGTATTTCATGATATTGTTCATGTTCTTTTAGAAATACAGTTGATCCGTTTTGTTTGCAAAACTGTGTTATTTTTCATTTGTTCTTGACATTGTTGTAAAGCAAGTTCAAGAGAAATCAAATGTTGTTCAAGTTTAGTAAAACTCTTTAAAAGCTTATTATGAACCTCTTTACTAACATTTTCAGTTTGTTTAGAAAGCTTTGGTGAAAGACATTCACATTCTTTGATTTTATGAAGATACAGACATTGCAATCAGTATAAGCATCTAAATCAGATAAAGAATGCAAATAAGAACACATAACATCTTGTGAAACACACTCTTAGAGAAGTAGATCATATATGTTTGAAAAATCAGCTTTGTCCGATTCAAGTTTGTCAATCTCTTGTTCGAGGGATTGAACGTACTTTAAATCTGCATACATCTCTTGTTTAAGTTCACATACAAATTTGAAACTATCATTTTATGTTTTTAGTGCAAGAGGCATCAAACAAGTTTTTATTAGTACGTTCATATCATGAGCAGTTGGTGCACGAAATTTATCATGTGAATGTTTTTCCCAAGCTTGATCAACAAGTTCTCTGAAATGATTTATGTTATTTGTCATTACATTATAAGCTTGTCTACTCTTTCTTAGTGACTTTCATGTAAGTAGAAAACCGATGTTTTTAACAATGCGAGGTTTAGTTTTTACAAAAGATTTTCTCCACATTTTCTTTTGAACTTCATTTGCGTGTGCCAACTGATCAAGGTATTCCCGTGACGGTGGTTTAAAATTTTCATAAATACTATTTTGCTTTGTGTAGTCGTATGGTTTCACTAAGTCTTTATTTAATTTTGATCTACTCTCTTGTTCAAGAGTCAAGGTCTCTTCCCTATCAGGGGTAAATCTGTTTGCAAGATATAACACCCCCATTTTTGACATATAGCAGCGGAAGCTAATATGGGGTATTATTTCATAGTACAATAGTCATAATCATAGAAAACGAATCGTAAAGAGACGTTTTTGGAAAATTTAGTTATCATTCATTTATTCATCAGAGTTTTTACAAAAGAGAGGTCCCAACATCTAAAAACGTAAAGTTTGAATGATAACAGTTTAGCCATCTTCAAGTCCGTGCCATTCCGTGCCATAAGATGCTCAATTACCTGAGATAAACATGCAAAAAAGTCAACACAATGGTTGAGTGAAATTCATAGGTTTATAATAAACAGTTTGAATACAAGTTCAATAGTGGGTTACGTTGTTATACACCCATAAGTGTAATAATTGCAACACATACAATTATTATGAAAAACAGTATTATTGCCCTAAGCTCATGACACTGAAGCCTTAAGTTAATCAATAACCACAAATAATTACCCCAACGGTGTCTTTGCCAAACACCCGCATAGTTATTCAAATGATGTGCTATTGGTTACCGAAAGTATAGGTACACCAACGGGGAGTCCAGTCCCAAATAGATCTATTCAGAGCCCCATTTTTGACATATAGCAGCAGAAGCTAATCTGGGGTATCATTTCATAGTACAATAGTCATAATCCTAGAAAACGAATCGTAAAGAGTCATTTTTGGAAAATTTAGTTATCATTCATTTATTCATCAGAGTTTTTACAAAAGAGAGGTCTCAACATCTAAAAACGTAAAGTTTGAATGATAACAGTTTAGCCATCTTCAAGTCCATGCCATTCCATACCATAAGATGCTCAGTTACCTAAGATAAACATGCTAAAAAGTCAACACAATGGTTGAGTGAAATTCATAGGTTTATAATAAACAGTTTGAATACAAGTTCAATAGTGGGTTACGTTGTTATACACCCATAAGTGTAATAATTGAAACACATACAATTATTATGAAAAACAGTATTATTGCCCTAAGCTCATGACACCGAAGCCTTAGGTTAATCAATAACCACAAATAATTGCCCCAACGGGTGTCTTTACCAAACACCCGCATAGTTATTCAAATGATGTACTATTGGTTACCGAAAGTATAGGTACACTAACAGGGAGTCTAGTCTCAAATAGATATATTCACAGCATTCGCGCTTACCCTTGATGAGTAATTAACGGTTCATGATAATGGGGTCTTAATGGTAAAAGTAGGGACTTAGGCAATAATGCATCAGGATAGGATACAGTTGAAAAATACTTGCATTCATGGTTTAAGCATGTATCCCCCTCGCCGGTTTAAGAAACATTAGAAGATTTAAAAGTGAGGCTATAAACTCACCTTAATAGGGAAAATCTGATTGATGGAAAAAGTATATCAGGTGAAAGTAATGGCTTTGTCACGCAACCTGGGGTAATATTTCAAGTCGTAGTGTAATTGTTTATGTTTCAAAACCTCATAAAGTTTAACATATATCATTGATTTATTAATTTATGGAAGTATTGTATCACTGTTCGGGCTATCATAATTCAGAGGCCATGTAGTGTCGTTTGAGGAGTCAGTGCACTTTAAATCGTAAACCCAGCAAACTCGTCAAAACGAATACTCAAATGAAACCCCTCACATGAAATTCCCTAGTAACATGATATGATAAGATTTTAAGTTTCTTCAAAAGCTAGTCGATGATAAATTACGTTTAATATAATACGTAATTAATTTATAATGCATCGATCGTTAATTAATAATGGTTAATGTGTCAGGTTTTAATAACATCAAGTTTTATAATATTTGTATATATTTTTATAATTTATATAAAAATATAATATTTTATATTTTTAAGAATGTGAAAATGACAATAAATACCCTTGAATTATAAATATTTACAAAGTTAATCCTTTTTATATATTAAGTATATATAAATTAAACCTTTGACTTTAAAACTTGGTAAGAATAACCCTTGAAGTTATAAGTTTAATATAATTACAAAAATGGCCCTCGTAGTTAATAATTTTCAAAAGTTACAATATATACCCCTTGCATGAAAATAATTTACAAAACAAGTCCAAATTACATGCAAGCTTATTTTAGGTTTCTAAAAGAGATTTTCATGTTATAGCTTATCATAATAAGCTAAAATAAGTTGAGTTTACGAGCTTATAGCTTATGAAAAAGGTTTAAGAGTTCAAAAATACAAAATAGGTTCGTTTGATTTCAAAAATTAATCCAACAGGTTTAGGCTTTTAAGACATGATAAAAACCTTATAGAAATGACTAATAAGCTTATAGAAATATCTTATAATAGCAGCTTATGACATTAGCTCATAGAATTTAAATAAAACGAATATTAGGGTTTCATTAAGGCACGTTTGGTTTAGAATTTAAAACGCGTGGGTTTTGAGGTCAAGCTTCTTAACAAGAGTTTAGATATGATCATTAGGAACTTATTTAAGGATTCAAAACAGAAATTAGCTTATAGAATGAGAATTAGAGCTTACAACTTTGAAAATGGGTCGAAAATGGTGATTTTGGTTCGCACGTCTAGAATAACGACTTTGTGGCTTCTTTTCTTGGCTTTACTCCTGGTCTTGTGGCTTCTCTTTGATCCTTCTTGGCTGATCTCAAGACACCATAAATGTTCGAGATAAGTTTGAGAGGTGTGAGTTAAAGAATGAAGGGTGCGTCCCTTTTATAGGGTCAAAATCCCATTGGAGCCTAAGTTTGGGTTTACTTAGTGTCCTAGGCTATTCAAGTAACTAAGGAGGGCTAGGATGGTGAGTATTGTAGGCTAGAAGCTAGCATGAAGATGTGGGAGGCTCTTGTTTAGCCACAACATAGAAGGGAGAACAAGGAGGTGATGAGGCTTCTTGGTGGCTAAGGAATGTGATTAAGGAGCTTGTAAGCATCTTGGAGACATAGTAGCTTAGTCATAGAGGTGCTAGCGTTATTATCAATATCACACATATTTGATGAATCAGGAATGACATTACTATCATCCTTTTCCATTACATGTGTGTCATTAATGGATTCAGGTTGCTCAGTATGCTGTCTCTCGTTGGCAACCACATTATATTCAGCATCATATTATACCTTTTCCAATGGCTCAACATCAGATCCTGAGTCTACAGGTAAGATTTCCTAAATCTTTGCCATGAAACTGTAATGTGCTTCCAATTCTTGTTCATCTATCTCTTCATCCGTGTCCTCTAGCCAATTAGTTTACTCTACTTGTAGTGGAACACCTTTCTTAGTTTGTTTGCACAACAACATCTTCTTCTTGTGATACGTATAATCTTTTACCCTTTTTGGTTTCCTGCACTCCTTAGCAAAATGACTAAATTCCTTGCAATTAAAACATTGTTTCCCAGTCTGATGTACTGCCTGACTGCCTACAGTATCCCTAGCCCTAGTAATAGTTATTGTCCTCTGATTCCTAAACTGAGCACTCTGTTTTTCATTTATGTATCTTAGAGTAGTATCCTCATTCTTGTTTTTGGAGTTTGAAGAGGTTCTCGGGTTGTTGTTGGTAGGTTTATAGAGCTTTTTGAAGTACTTTGCAATGAGTGCCAAGTTTTTCTGCATATCTTTATCTTTCTGAGCTTGTTCTGGATCACTATCTTCTTTAGATCCTGACTCAGATGGAGGTATGATTTGTTTTGCTATCTCTTTGCCTTTATGTTTGGTAGGTATATGAGATCTGGTGGAAGATGATTGTTTTGATGATGGTGCATAAGATCTTTGAGGTTTTGGTTCTTGATAGTAAGTTTGTGGATACTGTTGAGCAGCAGCAACAAGTGCTAATGGGTTTGCATTCTTGGCTATTCTCTCTGCACGGATATCATTAACTTCCTTTGTCCAACTCTTGATCTTGCTTGACAATTGTCACAAATCTTAACCATTCTGGCTGAAGTTGTTGAAGAAACTGAACATTAACTTCCATAGTAGCAACTTTCAAGTTGTTTCTTATCATTTCATTCATCATCTTGTAAAATATGGAGTAGTATGACTCCATTGACTCTCCATCTCGAGAAGTGATTTTGCCAAACTCCCAAAACAAATTGGTCTTTACATCTTGAATGTTAAGAGATTCACCTTGTTGTAGCCTTTCAATAGCTATCTACATCTCATGAGCTGTCTTGCAAGCATCAACAGTTGAGTAGATTTCATCCCCAATTCCAGTCAATAGCAAATGGATTGCTTCCTTTTCTGATTCATAATGAGCATTGTTTTTAGGAGAGATATTCAAGAGTGTCTCAACTGCTGTTCGTGCTGGAACTTCTAGAGAATCATCTGTTGCAGGTTGACCTAGAACTATGACAGTAGAAAGTTGATAAGGACCTTATAGAATGCATTTCCTCAAGGCATCACCATTTGGTCTTGTATCAATGTATCTCATGAAATGTGATTGCCACTGAGCATATCTTCCCATTACAAGCATTGGTGGACGATCTCTGAACCAGCTGCCATGATATTGTTATGCATTTGACTGTATGTTGTGGATGTTGTGATTGGAGTAGTCATGATGAATGATTTGTTTGTTATGAAGTGAAAATGATTTGTAGAATCTTAAGTTTATGAAGTGATTGTTTTTGTAGAATTAATTATCTTTGAAGTCCAAAAAAAATTTTTAACCGAAAATGCCTTAACCGATTTTGGTTTGGTAAGTGAATCAAAATTGAATTTCTATTGAAGTACCGAAAATGGCAAAAATCGAATCGAGTATTTTTTTTTTAAAAAAAAAAAAAAAGAATAAAAAAAAAAAAAAGAAAAAAAAAAAAAAATAAAAAAAAAAAAAAAAAAAATTTAAATCGCGCTGAGAAAAGAGGTATAAATCACTGGACTTGGTTAAATCTCCTTAACCCAATTTAGTTGTATAAAATCGATGAATCTAAGGTCTGTCAATTAAAGACGCGTTAACTGCGTAAAGGTGGGCCTCAATGATGGATTAAATATGAATATAAATCGCCTTAGTCTATAATAGTATTAAATCGCCCAAGTTTAAACTGGTATAAATCGCCCAAGCTTAAAATGGTATAAATCTCCCAAGCTTAAAATGGTATAAATCGCCCAAATTAAGACTGTATAAATCGCCTAGTGTATATAGAGTGTATAAATCTCCTAGTGTAAAAAGTACAACTTTTTAGACACAAAAAAGACACACTTTTTGACACTTTTGGATGATTTCTTTTGCAAAACTAAGTGAATCTAAGAAAGTCTTAACATAAAAACACAAACTTTTTGATTTTTGAGACAAAAAATTTACATTTTTTTAGATCAAAAGGGACAAGTTTTAGCTTAGGAATCTTACCAAAAACCTTGTTTTTACCTTGAAAAGCTACTAGACTAATAAGCTAAAAAACTAATCTAGAGAGAACAAGAATACTAGACCAAAATAAGCTCTAAATAAACAACCATAAGCCACGGTTTTGCTTTAACTTCGTATGAACCACAACAAGACCACTATAAACCCCTTGGCTCTTGATACCATTTGTTGAGAAGAAAAGTAAAAAGAAGTTTAGAGAGAGAAAGTAGAGAGAAAAAGAGAAATGGTTGATTTCTTAAAAATGTGTGTGTTACAAATGAGAACCAACACCCTCTCCACACTTGGAGAGGGGTATATATACTAAGTATTGGGCCATCTTTGTTAAGCCTTGTAGGCCGAATGGTTATTTGATCTTAGGCTGGGCCCAGGTTAAGTTGGGTTTAAGCCCACAACGTATACAATATTAGGTTAAATCACAAGCTCGATACCCATAAGTAGCCTATTACAACTTTTACTAATTAAAGACCTCGATTACTAGTTTGACTTAATATTTTGAGGCTAACAAGGAGGAATGTAGGAGTTTGTAAAAACATCTTGTATGTGTTGGAGGACATGTGAGGAATACATGTGTGAGTTTGTAAATCATTTATAAGTAAGGAGGTGAGAAAAACTCAAAGTATGATTAACCTCTAAATACCATAAACTCAATTAGTCACTTAGACTTTAATCCATGATAATCAACACTGGATGTGATCACTAATCATCTTGATGCAAAAAAGCTAAGTACTTTGCATCTCAAGTAAAGCGTATCCCATAACGGGAAAGGATGCGTTTACACAAAGTGACCTTTGACTTAGTTTTACCAATATGGGAGTAATAGTCGTTACGTGATTAAGATCAACGTAAATCTAGATTAAGAACAAATGAATACTTTAGTTTGATGGTATGTTGAAAGTATGTTCATACTAGGTTTAGAAAGAAGCTTCGAGCTTTGCTAGAGGCGTTTGATAAAAGAATTAAGTTTGCGCTTTGTTGAAAAACGGAAGGATTTGTTTTTTCTCCTCTCTAAGTCTAAACGGATGAGTCGAGATGATATTGGTATACATAGGATGTTAAATGGATGAGTCAATGTGATATTGGTATGCAAGTTATGTTAAACAGATGAGTCAAGATGATATTGGAATACAAGTTATATTAAACGGATAAGTCAAGGTGATATTGGTATACATGAGATGTTAAATAGACGAGTCGATATGATATTCATATATATATATATGTTATGTTAAATGGATAAGCCAAGATGATATTGGTATACATGAGACGTTAAACGGGTGAGTCAATGTGATATTGATATACAAGTTATGTTAAACGGATGAGTCAAGATGATATTGGTATAAAAGTTATGTTAAATGGATGAATCGAGATGATATTGGTATACAAGTTATGTTAAACAGATGAGTAGTAACGATATTGGTATACAAGTTATGTTAAACAAATGAGCCAAGTTGATATTGTTATACATAAGATGTTAAATGGATGAGTCAAGGTGATACTCGTATACAAGTTATGTTAAACGGATGAGTCGAGGTGATATTTTATACATTAGATGTTAAATGAACGAGTCCAAGTGATATTGATATACAAGTTATGTTAAATAGACGAGTCGAGATGATATTGTTATACATGATATGTTAGATGGATGAGTCGATGTGATATTGTTATACATGAGATGTTAAACAAATGAGTCAAGGTGATATTGATATATATGTTGTGTTAAACGGATGAGTCGAGATGGTATTGGTATACATGAGATGTTAAACGAATGAGTCAATGTGATATTGATATACAAGTTATGTTAAACGGATGAGTTAATATGATATTGTTATACATGATATTGATATCACATATCCAAAGCACACAGATCCAAAACCATTTCTAATCAAAGTAAATAGATATCGCAAAACCCTAACCAAAACATTACCGATTAATATAATGTATTTTTCAAGGGAAAATTGGTGGAATTATGTAATTATTTTGTTTTATTTAATTTTTTAGGGTTATGGTTTATTTAAATATCAGTTTTTTGTAAATATTTTTTATTTGCGTTATGGTACTGTGCTTTATGGTTGGACAGCTTACTGTTGCGTAGGTTGTTTATGTCGAATGTGTTGGCTTGAACATCTTATCTATGTTTATAGACCTTATTTTGACTGATAATGCGGTAAGTGTTGGCTTGGAAATTTAATTTATGCTTAAATTGGTTATTTTGACTACTTATGTGGTAAGTGTTTGTGTTTGGTTGCTTATTATGACTGCTTATGTTTAGTGTGTTGGATTGGCCATCCTAATTATGCTACAATTGCTTTATTATGACTGCTTATGAGGAAGTGTATGTTGCACAACCTACTGGTTTTGTTCATTTTCAAAGATCAAATCATGTTCATAAGCTTAAAAAGGCCTTTATGGACTTAAACAAGCTCCTAAAGCTTGATAAGATATGTTACTTTTTGAAACATAACCGAAGAAAACACACATCTAAACCAACAAAAAAACCCAAAAAAAGAACACCCAAATCACAATAACAATCAAACACTTAAATAACACCAAAACACCAATCCCTATCACATACACAAAACACATATCCAAAGCAATCACAAATCTAAAGTACAATCAGACCTTAACAATCACAATCAAAACCCTAACAATCACTAGCGAAACCCTAACAATGACAATTGAAACCATAAAATTCACTATTGAAACCCTAACAATAACAATCGATACCCTAACAATTATAGTTAACCCTTTACCGATCGAAACCCTAACAATCATATATCCAAAGCACACAGATCTAAAACACACAGATCAAAAACCCTTTTCGATCAAAATAAACTTATATTGCAAAACCCTAACCAAAACATTACCGATCAATATAAAATCCATTTATATGAGGGCATGAGTTTACAAAGTGATTTGTTTGACTATGTAAAGACAAACATGTGGTAACAGTGAGTGTTTTTCATCTTAATCTCCATCCTTCTATAAAAACATCAATTTATAACAACCATCATGGTTAATGCAGGACACATTTGTTGAGTATGCAACGAGAACTACATTTTAGAGATTATTACTAAGCGGTGCAGTGTATACACGACGAACACGGAGTCTTTTACATACTCGAGAAATAATTCACAAGTGAAATCATCTATCTATTGTGACTGTTAGTCTTTTAAATAAATTCAAAAATTCGAGTTTCACATGATGTAAACAAACCATGGTTGGGATCGACTCCAAAGATTGAAGTTCTGTAAAAAATTTATGGATTAAAGGTGATGTATTTATATGATCAAGGGCACTTCCTACTTTGTTAAGTGCAACTCTTAATCCTATACAAGTTTGTCATTTATTTTTCAAGATCCTCCTTAAGAGTATCAAGATTTCTAAATGGTATATATTAATGTTGTCTTGGTCGATGAAGATTATTAAGTTACAGAATTCTGGACAAAAACTAGCAGACTTTCATTATCATATTCGTGTTTTTGAATTACAAGTTTTTAATAATGCATAAATATATATCCAACTAGAAGTTTTTCTTTATGTTTTTTGTAAATTCTAGGATAAATATGGATTTTTTTCGATGAGGTAAGTTGGATTTATAACAAAGTCTATGCTGAACTAATTTTATTTGAAATTGTTAGCCTTATTTTTATATAAGTCGAACAAGAATGTCGTCGGTCGTCTTTGTAATAATTAGTCTTGTGATACAATAGGCTAGTCGGGTTTAACGGGCTTGGACTTTAAGCTAATCTTGTCCATGTTACGGGCTAAAGCCAAACAAATAGCCAAGCCTGGCCCATGATGAATCACATACTCCTCTTAGGTGTTGGGAACTATAAATACCCCTTTACCTCATGTGGTGAAGGGTGTTCGTTACTCATTTCTTACACTTCTTAGTGTGTTATCCACCTCTACTTTCTCTCTTTAATAAATCTTTTATCTTCTTTCTACTTTTCTTTCATATGGTTCATGTATGTTTATGGCTTATTCGGTTCCATAGTGCTTATTAGTAGAGCTTATTAGTGTGTTTGGATCTTAGATATATTGGGATAACATGTGGTATCAAGAGCTAAGGGGATTTAGGTGATTTGTTTTGTGGTTTTCAAGTTTTTTTATAAGCTTATTTTTCATCACATAAGCTACGGCTTATTTTTTTGGTTTTTAAGCTTTGTATAGTTTTGATTTTCTAGCTTATTTATAGGTTTTATTCAGCTTATATTATGTTTTTCACTCATCTATCTTATCTAGTTTTTCAACTATTTTTGTTCTTGAAAACTCCATTCGAAAATCTTGAAAAAGGTGAAAAACAATTTGTCTCAAAAATCAAAAAGTTTGCATTTTTATGTTAAGAATTTCTTATATTTGCTTAGTTTTGCAAAAGAAATCATCTAAAATTGTCAAAAAATGTGTCTTTTTCGTATTTGAAGATTTGTACTTTTTACATTGGGTGATTTATACCATTTGCATTGGGTGATTTATACCATTTGCATTGGGCGATTTATACACGTTTTGGCTTAGCCGATTTATACCATTTGCATTGGGCGATTTATACCATTTGCATTGGGTGATTTATACCATTTGCATTGGGAGATTTATACATGTTTTGGCTTAGGCGATTTATACCATTTGCATTGGAAGATTTATACCATTTGCATTGGGTGATTTATACCATTTGTATTGGGCGATTTATACCATTTGGATTGGGCGATTTATACCATTTGCATTGGGTGATTTATACCATTTGCATTAGGTGATTTATACCATTTGAATGTGGGGATCTATACCATTTGCATTGGGAGATTTATACACATTTTGGCTTAGGCGATTTATACCATTTGCATTGGACGATTTATACCGAATTAAGCTTAGGCGATTAATACCATTTGCATTGGGTGATTTACACCATTTGCATTAGGTGATTTATACCATTTACATTGGGAGATTTATACCATTTTCGGTGCATTTTAGGCGATTTATACCAATTTCGGTAAAATCATCGAATTTTATTTTCGGTCCAAGCAGAAAACCAATTTTGATTGAATCAATTTTGGTGAAAAAAACAAATTGGGTTTTTTTTCTTTACTTAATTTGGACTACAAAGACACGTAATTCAACAACAACTTCCAAACAAGACAAGTACTTTAAATTAAAATCAAACCACAACTCAATCACTTCATAAAACTTAAGATTCGATATCTATTCACAAAAACATCAAAATATCAAATACCAATAACAACTTGCAACTCAAACATCAAATGCTCTTCACAATGATATCATGGAAGCAGGAGGTAAAGACCGTACATCGATGTTAGCACTTAGTAACTATGTTTAGTGGAAATCCTGAATCAAGAGATACATTGACACCAAACCAAACAATGAACACATCTACTATTGTCTTCATAATCCACCTTACAAATTCAAATGGACTGAAAGAACAATTCCAGTTGCAAAAGGTAGTTTAGAAACGACTACAGAAGGGTTCATGGAAACTTACAAGACTGTTTTAGATGACATAAGGAAACAATTGAATGCTAAAGCTGAAACTGTTCAGATAATTCTCATAGGGATAGATAATGATATCTACTCCATAGTTGATGCTTGTCCAAATGCATGTGAGATGTGGAAAGTTATTGAAAGGTTAAAACAAGGTGAATCAATCAATGTTCAAAATCTTGAAACCAAATTGTTTTGGGAGTTTGTAAAATTCACATCATGGGATGGTGAATCACTTGAATCGTATTACTCAAGGTTTTACAAGATAATGAATGAGCTTGTCAGAAATAAGTGTGATGTTACAAATCATCAAGTTAATGTTCAGTTCTTACTTCAATTACAACAAGAATGGCAAAGGTTTATGACACTTGTATTTTGGTGCACGAGATGATGTTCAATCGAGACTCGTGACCGTTGTTGCTTCTGTCACCATGAAAAATTAAAGTCTTGTCTCCAAAGGGAACACGAACGAGTTTCTCATCACAAACGATTACGGCATGATATTTAGCTAACCAGTCCATGCCGATAATGACGTTAAAACTACCCATCTCCATGGGCATCAAGTCGATGTTGAATGGATGATTTAGAAAGTTTAGAGTGTAACCCCGTATAAGTGTATTAACCCAAATTATTCTACCGTCAGCTAACTTAACATCATAACCATGGTCTAACGTAGTTGGGATGATATCAATCAAAGAACTAAATGCAGTAGATATAAAACTTCTATCGACACCAGTAGCAAATAGTATTGAAGCACAACGGTTATCTAGAAGGAACGTACCCGTGACAACATTTGAGTTCGGGTTAGTTCCAGCAAAGCCCACAACATAAGCTCTTGCTACAGCATTGCCATTTCCAGCTCGATTCCCTTGATTTCCATTCTTCAGCTTTGGGAAGTCACTCCTGAAGTGAACTTGGACTCCACACTCAAAGCAAGTGATAACTCGTGGATTTGTCCCTTGGGTCCTCTGATTATTGTTTTTGTTGTTATTGTTGTTGTTAGCAGTAGGTCGAACTTTACAGTCACGGGCCGAGTGACCAATCTTTTTACAGTTAGTGCACTTTTGAGTACATGGCCCATCGTGGTGATAATTGCACTTGGCACATAGAGGTTTGGTTCCTCCATAAGGCTTCTTATCTCCAGGCTTAGCAGTGTAAGCCCGTGCCACATTATTTCTTTTAAATGGTTGTTGTTGGTTTTGGTTGTTCCTTGAAGTATCTTCAAATTTCCTCTTATTCTCTGCTTGACGTTCAGGTGTAATGATCATCTTTTTGTCCATCATTTCAGTAGCAAATTCAATTGCCTCTTGTATTGACTGAGGCTTTGATGCCTTAACACTGCCATGAATCATGTTGAGAAGACCACCGACATACCTTTCCACTTTAGTTGATTCCTCAGGGAACATTCTATCACACATGAGTGCCAACTCTTAGAATCATTGGTTTTAAGTCATCAAATCGGTACCTCTTACCTTTAAGTTCCAATACTCAGATTCTAGCTTTTTAATCTCGCCCCTAGGGCAGTACTTATCTGTTATCATCCTTTTCAAGGCCGTCCATGGCATTGCGTATGCAACATCTTGCCTGACAGCTCTTACGTGAGAGTTCCACCATGTCAAGGCACTTCCTTGAAGAGTACAAGATGCAAACTTAACCTGACTTGTAATAGTACAGCTGCTGATAAGGAAAACAGATTCCATCTTTTCCACCCATTGGGTCAGGCCAACGACTCCTTCAGTGCCTTTGAAATTCATAGGCTGGCACTTTAAGAAGTCAGTGTAAGTGCACTCTCGTGGAGTAGGCACTTGCCTTCTTCCGCCAATTCCTGAACCATGGCTGTTATCGCCATCTCTGCTCCTGCTTACATCATGTTCTGCCAAAGTAGCAGCAACGCCTTGATCAATCAAAGCTTGGAGTTGAGCATCAGTGACAGTTGTGGTAGGAGTGGTTGTGGTGGTGGGTGTTATCCTCGTGGTTCTTCTTGGTGGCATTTTCTTCAAAATCACAAGAATTATAATACACGTCAGATTTCATACAATCATAAACGCAATCATGACATACACATAATAAATAAAATGAGATCACAATCCACCGTGAAATATACAACCGAAAGTGAAATCAACAATGACATAAATAAATCAACATTCATACATAACAACATCAATAATCATACATGATGGTCCTGATTACAACATGTTAGGTACAATGAGATACAAAAAGTGAAAATATAGACCTAAGGCGGTGTTAGCTGGGGATCACCCATAATACTTAACATGCCATACAATGATAGCTAAAAAGATAAACAAAAGTCCTTACAGCCTATTAGCTGGGAGTAACCCATAAAACTTAATAGGCTATACAGGATAGCTGCAAATGATACATGACTAACAGCTGCTGCCAGTCTCAGCTGGCCCATCCTGAGGCTCTGGGTCTCTAGCCTCTAATGTCGCAATACGTCCAAGTGTTGTGGTCAACTGAGTCTGAAGTGATGTGGTCTGACCAATCAACGTGGCAACCTGTGCCTCCAATGTCCTAACATGTGCCTCTATGGCTGCACTCCTCTCCTCAGAACTAGTCTATGCTATGCGATCATATACCGCATCCCTATCTAAAGCCATGGCTGTGTGGCGATGGTATGGCCTATCTCTGTACAGTGTGTTGACTCGAGAGTTCAGATACGCTCGGTCATCATGTGCCTCCTCAAATCGCACCTCGAACTCCTCAGTCCTCTGCCTAACAGTGGTATCAAGCTTTGTCACTCTCTGGTCGACCCCCTCCAAGGTGGTCGATGCAATCTCCATCATAGCCTCAATAATCTCATCCTAAGTGTCGGCCGCTGGAGTAGGCCCTGGTTGTCTCACGGCACCAACTGCTGAACTCTCCCCGATCTCGCATCCAGGAGCGGGAATAGCAAAGCAAGCTCTCTTCTGGAGCGGCATCTCGGCCTCGGGAACATCAGTAGATGGGAGTAATAAGGGTGGTGATGCAGCTGCAGCTCTCATCCGGATCCCAGCTGCCCTATAGCCTAATGGTACCCCTGCATTAGTAGGGCTAGTAGTGAGTGGTGATGGTAGGGGTAATGGTGAAGATGCAACAGGTAGTGGTGGTGTAGATGCGGTAGCATGCTCAGCAATGCGTGCCTTTATAGATGCTGACATCGGCGGCTCAGGTTTGACAGTCTTTCGTGCCTTACGGAGACGTGTCTGAACAAAAGGAATCCTAATCTGAGGCGCTCTAGGTGTAGGTGCAGACTCATCAGTCTTAAATGCCTCTGTATCCCTAGCTGAGGGAACAAGGTCAATAATAGGTATAGCAGAAGAGTCAGCCAGAGCTGGGTGCTCCTCCTCCTCCTCGTCATCCTCCTCATCCTCAAAAGGCTCCTCATCATAATTAGTATCATCATCACTGTCGTCATCGGAGGGCTCATCATCTCCATCCCCTCCGTTGGCAGGATAGTCAGCATGCTCCTCAGAGTCCTCCTCTGGATCCTCTTCTGGATCAGAATCAGGCATATAGCCCGGTGATAGGGCTACGGGTGAAGCATCAGCGGTTAGAGGCTGGTCCTCCATGGATGCCTCATCCTCCGAAGGTACTAAGTACTCGGGGTACTCGGGCTCGGGTACAAATGGTATCTCAATGGGTGATGGTGGGTGCTCAGGACCAGGAACATAATCAGGAGATGGTGTATAACACCTCGTATTTTAGGTCATTGTATGACATTATGAAATTCACAACTTATTTTTAGGGTTTTACGCGTTTGCTCTTAAACCGTAAACGTTAAGTTAAATCGCGTAAACTGAAAATGATCATACAATGTAAACGGGCATTAAACAATTAAATGTTTACATTAAGCAAGTGTTATATGATTATTATGAGGATAATTAATGACTTTGTTCATCTTATTTTTATCGGCTAC
>BQNB010097293.1:0-25419 GCA_026074375.1 Tanacetum coccineum | reverse complement strand
AAACTTCGTCTTCCATTTTCTTGACTTCAGTTTGAGGGCAATACTTATTGGTCAAGAGCCTTTTCAATTCAGTCCAGGCTATCTTGTCGGCTTGCTCTATTCCAATAGGTTTGGCAAGGGAATTCCACCAGGACAAGGCATCCTCGGTAAGAGTATCAGTAGAAAATTTCACTTAGCAGTCCTCGGTACAGTTGCTACGAGAAAATACTGATTCAGTTCGTTTAAACCAACGAATGAGACCAACAGCTCCTTCTGTACCATTGAAGTAGAAATGTTGGCAACTCATAAAGTCCTTATAAGTGCATTTCCTTGCTACATGAGTTTCTCTTGGTCCGTTATTCCTATTTGGATTGTCAGTACTTGCCATGGTTGCAGCTTGTGCTTCCAGAGCAGCAGCAACACTATCAGCAATTAGTTGCCTGATGACAACCTTAGTCATAGCTGGTGCTGCAGATGTTGATGTTCTCTTGGGAGGCATCTATCAGTATATACAAGACAACACAAAATAAGAATCCATAAAACGATATAGTCATATCACAAGTTAAGGTATAAAAATTATAATACAAAGACTTGTGATCATTCGTTGATATTACATTGCAGGATATAACGGAAAAATTTGGAATCTAAGACTTCCAGAGATGAACACTCTAACAAGCATCTGACTCGTTAGGTTTCTCAGGGACTGGTTCACTTCCTAGTGGTTACGGTATGATCCATAATGAGTTATCTAAGATAGACTTATCTAATGGATAGTTTGGTGGTGGTATAGTTGACCTAACCGATGATGGAGATCCTACTGATGAAGATGGAGATATTGGAATGGGTGATTCAACAGGTGTCTCAGCGTCTTTAGGTGGTGAAATCTTCTTGGGAGGAAAGAAATGTCGGGAAATCAAACATTGGTGATAGTGATAACACTGGAGATGGAGGCAAAATAGTCGGTAGGGAAATAGGAGCTTGTGGTAAATCATTATCAGTAGCATCATATGCTTGCATGACCTTCATATATGGGTCATAATAAAAAGGTGAGAGGGCTAGTGAGGCTAAAAGATCCTTTAGTTAAATCATCTGAAAAGTTAGGAGAGGTGTTTCCCGGTAAGGCTGGGAAATAGTCCGATGAAGCCGGGATGTAGTCAGGAGAGTGTGTAGAGGAAAAAGTATCCTCAACATTGGAATCAGATAGGATAATAATAGGATTGGGGGGGAGACATGACTATATAACAACCCAGTGGAAATAACATAAGTTATTTATATATAATATAATAGTAGTGTATTATCTGCCATGGAAATTTCTTACACATATTATTCTGGAAACTGCAGTGGCACGGAGGACTTTCTTGGATGGAAAAAGTAGTTGTAGTTTAGGTTTTACCCTTGTTCTCTATAACCATGAGCTCTGATACCAATCTGTAACACCCTCATTTTTTACATATAGCAGCGAAAGCTAATCTAGGGTATTACTTCATGGATCAACAGACATAATCATAGAAAACGACTCATAAAGAGACGTTTTGGAAAATTTAGTTATCATTCAATATAATCAGAGTTTTACAAAAGCAGTTCCCAAAATCTACATGAAAAGCATACGATTGAATGATAACAATTTTGGACGTCCTCAAGTCCAATGCCACTCCATGACATAGGTTGCTCAATTACCTGAGATAAACATGCTAAAAAGGTCAACACAAAGGTTGAGTGAAATTCATATGTTTTCAGTTATAATAGTTAAGTATAAGTTCAATAGTGGGTTACATTGTTATACACCCATAGTTTGTAATAATTGTAATTGCATTTACAATTATCATGGAAATAATCGAATACAAGTTATCATAGGTGGTAATAATTACAACATATACAATTATCATAGAAAACAGTATTATTTCCCTAAGCTCATGACATCAATACGTTAACATGGAAATCACTGTAGTGACATTGGTTGAGGAACAAATATCCCCGTGGAAAGGTAACTTGCCAAGGTTACCCATTAAGTTAAATATAGTGCTATTGGTACCAAAAGTATAGGCACACCAACGGGAGTTGTCACACACCGATAGATCTATCCACAATATTCGCGTTCACTCGCAAGTGACTAATGGTTCATGATTAAGAAATATTGGCAGTGGAAGGTACTTAGGCTATGAACTCGCAAGTGACTAATGTATCCCCCTTGTAGGTTTATAAAGTATTCAAAAGATTAAAAATGCGAGGCTATGAACTCACCTTAACAGGGAAATCTGATTGATGGCAAAAGTATATGAAATGAAACTAACGGCCTCATCACGTAAACTGAGGGTAATATGGCAAGTCTTAGTGTGATTGTTTATGTTTTCAAAACTTTATAAAGTTTAACATACATCTTACTTTGATTTATTAATTTATGGAAATATTGTATCACTGTTCGGGCTATCATAATTCAGAGGTCATGCAGTAAACGTTTGAGGAGCCAGTGCACTTTAAATCGTAAACCCAACAAACTCGTCAAAA
This sequence comes from Tanacetum coccineum, assembly GCA_026074375.1. Classification (NCBI taxonomy): domain Eukaryota; kingdom Viridiplantae; phylum Streptophyta; class Magnoliopsida; order Asterales; family Asteraceae; genus Tanacetum; species Tanacetum coccineum. The sequence continues at coordinate 22,935 of BQNB010097293.1, read as the reverse complement.
CGTATATCCAAATGAAACCCCTCACATGAAATTCCCTAGTAACGTGATACGATAAGATTTTAAGTTTCTTCAAAAGCTAGTCGATGATAAATTACGTTAAATATATAACGCAATTGATTTATAATACGTCGATCGATGATTAACAATGACAAATGTGTCGGGTTTTAATAAAATCGAGTCTTATAATATTTAAATATATTTTTGTAATTAATATAAAAATATTACATTTTATACCCTTGAGTATATGAAAATGATAATATATACCCAAGAAAATATGAAAATGACAATATATACCCTCGGTATATATTTATTTACAAAGTTAATCCTTTAAAAAATCTTTAAACCTCCTAAACAATTATTTCATTCTTTTAACAAACTAACCATTTCATTCATAAAATTCAAATACACATTACAATACTAAAAAAAACACACATTAAAAAAATACCGAAATTAAAAAAAAAAAAAAAAATACTCCCCGGCGACTAATCTTCTTCCGATGCTTCTTCAACTTCGCGCCAAATATGGTTCATAAGATTTTGTTGGAGACTAATATGCGTATCTTTGTCTCTTAATTCTTTTGCTTTACGACGTTGGGTTTGACATTGATCGATCCACACTGTTTGCAGTGACATTGCATGATTAGAATACACATGTTTCCAGTCAACAACCGACATATTTTGATCTTCTAAAATCATGTTATGCATTATGATACCAGCATACATGATTCTACGTAATGTGTTGACTTCGTATGCACGGGCCGGTTGTTGAATAAGTCCCCAACGTCCTTGGAGAACACCGAAAGCACGTTCGACATCTTTCCGTGCACTTTCTTGACGCTGTTTAAAGTACGTATGCTTCGGATCAGTTGCAACCGTGAATGATTTGACGAAACTTGCCCACTCCGGGTAAATTCCATCAGCCAAGTAATACCCATTACGATACTGAACTCCGTTTACCACATACGGAACCACAGGGGCTAAGTCATCTAATAGGTCGTCGAATAACGGAGAATTATCTAAAACATTAATATCGTTATTCGCACCCGCCATCCCATAAAACGCATGCCAAATCCACAGATCTTGCGAAGCTACAGCTTCAAGCATTATAGTAGGGTATTTTTTATCACCCCTACCGTATTGACCTTGCCATGACACTGGACAATTTTTCCATTCCCAGTGCATACAATCAATACTTCCAAGCATTCCCGGAAAACCATGAACATTGTTATGCTTTTGTTGTATTTTTACAACGTCTTCAAGTGTTGGCTTTCTTAAATACTTCGGCATATACAATTCTATGATGCACATATTAAAGAAAAATAGAGCATCTCGTGCAGTATGCTCACTCATTTGCAAATATTCATCAAACGCGTCGGGTGTGCTGCCGTATGCCATTTGGCGTATGGCAGCTGTGCACTTCATAAGAGCACTAATACTCATTCGACCCGTACAATCGAGTCGAGATTTGAAGAAATGAAAATGTTGTGGGAGAGGATCGGCCGTATAACTTGAAATGCCATTGACAATTTTTAGAAAAAGTTTACGGCTCATACGAAATCTTCTCCGAAAATAGTATAACGGATACTTACAATGATCATCAAAATAATCAGCACGTAGACGTCTTTCGGCATCTTCACGGTCACGGAAGATCGGTGTACGGGTCAATCGTGGTTGAGCTTCTTGTTGTATTAGCCATTCGTGATACTCGACAGCTTTTTGTAAATAGAATGCGTCGGTTTCCTCATCGATATCAAAAACGGTTCGATTTTGATTCATTGTGAAAGAGTTTGTAGTGTTTTTTGTTGTAAATGTATGTTTTTTTTTGTGAGAAAATAATATAGAGGTATTAAAGTATTTATAATGAGTTGTGTGAGGGGGGTAAAATGAAATATTTTTTTAAAAATATAACCGTTAAGGGTTGTTTTGTAAATTTTTTTAATTTTTAATTTTTTTAAATAAAACTAGACGTTAGGGGGTGTTTGATAACTTTTTAAAAATAAAGGAGAAAATTAAAACTAGTATATAGCCGTTGAAGGGGGAGGGGGGGTAAATGAATTTTTTTTTTAAATCCACCCCAACGTGTGTGGGCCGGCCAACGCCGGAACCAACGCCGTTGGGCAACGCCGCCTAACGGTGTATTAACGTCGGGCAACGCCGGCGAACGCCGTTGCCGGCGTTACTACACCTAAGGCTCTAATATAAACCAAACACTATATTTAATCCAAACACTTTTGATAAACACTTTCTTCCTTTCATATGTACTAAATTGCAAAAATCGTTCTCAAAAAAATATCTAACACTTTTTTAAAAACACAAAAATCTTCTTTCTCAACTTACTCAAGTCAATTCAAAATCTAACACAAAAACGTAAAAACCAATAAAAATCCCCACAACAATAAAAAACCACTAACCATTTAAAACACCCAATCACAATCCTATATCTCATTTACCAGATCTGAGGGGCGGCTTGTTTAAATAAACCCATACCACATTTATCAAACCAAACGATTGTATGTATAATCTTATGTATGTTTTGAATTTATGATAAAGAACTCTAAAAAATTAAAGGATTCATAGAGACAGAGAGTTGTAGGGGGCAACTTGCTATGGTGGAGACGACGTGTGTGGCTGGAGGTGATGCCGAGATAGTGATGGTTGGCGGCAGGGAAGGTTTTTAGACCTGGATCCGGATGGCAGTGGGGTGGTTGAATGGTTATGGTTTGTAGTGGTTGATGAAGAATGATGTGGTTGTTGATGGTTGGGAGTGCGTTTATGTGTATTGGTGAAATTTGTATAATGGAGAAGAAGGGTAAAAAAATCAGGCTTTAACTTATTTATAAAGAATATGGGTTTTTTGGACATGCGAAAAGACATAATTATCCTTCCATGTGCATGCCACATGACCAACTTAACTGTCAAACTAACAAAAATATTCGTCAAGGGACCAAACACGATACGGGTCAAAACCACAGGGATCCGTTAAAATAGTTTGCCATGAATGATTTCCGTTAAACCCGATAAACCATAAGGACGATTTATGCAATTAACTCTATTTTAAAAAACCTTTGATCATTTTCAATAAAAAAGTAAATAGCAGATGACAAGATAGCAAAAGACAATCACCATATCAATTTCCTCAACCACTTTCATTATTCAACAAAAATGGTCGACCATCTTGCATTTACACCGAAACACCATCATCTCATTATGGTCATACACATTTTAAAAGTCATACGACACCGTTTTCTTCCTTTTGTTACTATTCATTTTACTGTTCCTTTTTATGCACTATTTATTGTCCAGCCCATTGCTCTTAATCCAGTCCATACTGGCCTATCTTATTGGGTTCGTCCTATGTGGGCTCATGTTTTCCCTTCCTTTTGTTTTTTCCTTTTCTCATTTTCTTTTTTTAGTATTTTGCCAAGTCTATAGTTTACCATCGAAGTGCATAATGCACTAATTTTGTTAATACCACTCTCTTACAAAAACTTCCAAATCAATATACATATAGAAACACAACAGCCACAACCAATGGACAATAACATAGGTAAAAAACAATATTTGCAAACGCCATTTTAACAAACCTTTCGTTCTACACATTAGCATCTCCTAATCCAACACAATATAATCTGACCAACATAACATTCAAACACAAAAGCATACAACAAAAGAACAAAAATCACTCAATCATCAAAAAGCACAAATACATAACCCAAAGGCAAAAAAATGCATACAACAAAAGAACATAAAACATAGCAAATCATAAGAATTATTCAATCATCATAAACAATAAATAAACACAAAGGAAAAAAAAGCTAAACAATTTATAATATACCAAAAAAAGGCCGCGTAACAATGCACAAGTGACTACGCTTTAAAAAAAATGTTTCCGCAGCAACGCGCGGGTAACTATGCTTGTTATTGAAAATTTACAATTTTTAATTTTTTTTTAAATTATGTACTACTACATTACAAGTTTTATAGATCACGAATAGTAAATATATGTGCATAATTATTTCTTTTCAAGTTTATTAATTTCCATTTAAATGCTTATATAAAGAGTAAATTACGGTTCAAATGGTGCCGCGAATCAAATTTTTTACACTTTTTGTTAAATAGCTTCGAGAGACAAGCTAGTGGCTTAGAGCATCCACATTGCTAGTTTTTTCCAAAAGCTTTTAGCATTTAATGTATTTAATGCAAATCTCATTTAATGACTACAACTTCTATGAAAGACTTGTAGTTTGTTAAGCTTTTGTGAAAAGCTTTTCAAAAAGTTTATCATGCAATGCAAAAAAACATATTAAAACACTTACTGAAATAATAAAGTCTTGAACCACTTTTAGCGTTGTAGATGCTCTTAAGATATCAATCAGAGCATCTACAATGGGAAAAGCCTTTAAAGACTCTTCACTATTCTAAAAAGCTATCGATGAGGGTGTTTTTGCATTACATTCCAAGCTTTTTGGAAAAGCATTTTACAAAGACTTGATAAACACCAAGTCTTTTATAAAAGTGTGATTTTCATTAAATGTATTCAATGCATCAAGTTTTTAAGACTTGATGCATTGTAGATGCTCTAAGGGTGTGTTTACCAAATTAAGTGGCTTGAATAGAATGTCTTAATTAGCCTCTTAAGTGGCTTGCATATATACTCACTAAAACTTAAATATTTGCATGTATACCAAAAACACAAGTTTTCAATGCATGATGTACAATGCAAGTTAAGCATGTTTTAAGTATATATGCAAATATACAAGTTTTAGTGGGTATATATGCAATTGACCCGTTTTAATACGTAAGATTTGAAGTTACAACAAAATTATGGCTATTTAAAATATGCATTTTAGCAAAAGTCGTATATTGAGCAAAACCTAAAATTCAACTAAAATAGTAGTAATTGCAAAATGGTAACTGAATAAGAACTTTGAGACACGATTATATTCCTAAACTGTATTGCTTGTTCAGGCTATAACTTTTAGGGCTTGTTTACTATCTATTTAATGAGGAAAAAATGTGGGCCCAAATCTTTAGTCTCTCTTAGAGGGTGTTTGGCATTGCGTTTTCGTTGAGATTATCTACTTATTACGTTTGAAAAACGCACTTAATCCAAAAAGAGTGTTTGGGTAAAATGAACCAAAAAGTGATTTTCTGCGTTTTTGAAGCTTCAAAACGCAGTTTTGTAAAAGCAACTCTCCCCATGCTTTTTGCAAACGCGATTTTGAGTTTTTGAACAAATTACCAAAATACCTATAATTATCACCCACAAATACTTACTTCTTGGCTTCTTGCTGATTTATGGTAAACGTTGCACACTACTCTGTTTAGAAACATACTCCGACGAAAACAGTTTTTCGGAGAAACTGAAAGAGAGCCAAAGTATTTATAGAAAAAGCGGCTGACAAAAACATGTGTATACCTTAATTACATATTCAGAAGTTTTCTTACTATTTGTCAAAGCCCGAATGCTTCTAGTACTAAATATTAATGGCCCATGGAGTAAAAATAAGGAAATAACTTAACTACTTAAATACTCGTATTTTATAAAATTTAACTTGTATTTCATGCACACATGGTTGTCCTTTTTAGTCATTTTACATATTAAGCTATCAATAAATCTAATTTTCCAAACACTCACAAAACTGATTATCTGATTATCACGATATCAAACAGCATAAACACATCCAAACACTTTTTTTCAAAATCACATTTTCAAACAACTGATTATCTGATTATTCGTTTTCAAAACGCATAATCTGTTTTGAATAAGCAATCCCAAACACCCCCTTAATTGATACTCCTTCCGTCTCAAATTAATAGTCTCTCTTTTCATTTTGGGTTGTCCCAAAATTATTCTCCCCTTTCAAATATAGTTGTGAGTAATGTAGCAAGTTTATCATATTGCCCTAATGATACTAAAAATTACAAACTTTATTCAATGCTTTAATTAATTCCATAAGGGTAAAACTGTCATTCTGCAAAAAAAGTAAGTGAGAGAATGCAGTAATGATTATGTTTTCTTAAACTATGTGTTTTTTGTCGGGGGACAATTAATTTGGGACGGAAGGAGTACGTGACTTTTGATGACAAATACTTGTGAGCCACACAAACAAAATCCCACCTTTTTAACTGTATTCACCGTCATCACCTTCAAAAACGTCATGGAGATAACTAAAAAAACATAAAAGCAGGAATAAAAATATGAAGACTAACACAAATATATATAGGTGGGATGCGTTTACAGCCCGACTGCATTAACCCCCAAAGTAAAAAAATTATGGATTTAAGGAAGCAATAAATGTACCTTAAAAATATAAGACATCTCTATGCAACTGTTGATATGCTAGCTCCGGCCTCCACTATCACCCACAAAAGTTACTTATTAAAAACAACTCGAGTCATATCTTTTTTATTATATAATAAAAGAATTACATTATTTCGGAGTTTTTTATCAAATTGAATCTTATGAATTCAAAAATTAAACCAATCAGAATGCTTGATTTTGCCACGTAAGCAAAATCATGCGATCTAATTGGTTAATAAAACTCAAAATTGAACTTTAATTTAGTCAAAATTAGACAAAAACGTGTATAATGAAAAACTTACCAAAAACTATATGTGTCAAAAATGTGATTAAAAAAACTTCTAAAAAGTTGAACTGTTTCTTATAAACTTCAAGGGCCAAACATCTAAAACATAAAACTTGCAGAAAAGAGGGGTTTAGTTCCCAAACTTTTAGCCCAATTGTGAACTTTCAAAGATACATAAAACCTAACTCTTCTTCCTCATCGACACACTAAAAACAAAAGCTACGATTAAAAAAAAAACTAGGCTGACCAAAAAAATCCATGATCAACATCCCTTAATTCGGTTGATCGAAGGTATGCTTTTCGATTTATGAATTTAATCATCAACTTATGGATTATTGATTTAGGGTTTATGTTTTTTTGTAATTAAGTAGTGGGTTTGTGTTTTTATGCTTTGATTGATGATTAAACTGATGCTTTTGTATTAAGAACCATTAAACAACTGATCGTAACCATCAAAAATATTTAAGATAATCATGGTCAATGGATGATGTATCCAATAGATGATTGTTGTTAGTAAATCTATACGAATATGCGTAAGTTTGTTGAGCTTCAATTAAGTAAAATTGAAAGTTCTATTAGGATAATTTTTGGAGTTTGTAGTTTATTATATTACAGGGGAGTATACATACAAAATATATAAGAACATTCATAATTGTGTTGACTTTTAATTACAAACATTAGTGTATCAAGAAAACAAGTACTAAAAATGATTATGGGGTAATACTGAAATCTTTAAGGTTTATTGAGCATGGTTTATGGTCATTTATTTAGTATATGAGTTGAGCTTATGTCAACTCTATAAGAATATTACGAGAGGCTATGGTTGAGTCTTGGTTAAACCTGTAAGAACTACTCATTCTTATGGGTCATAAACTTCATGTTTACATAGATATGTAGTAAACCCAATATAACACATGTTACTAAATTCCAATTTAATAAAGTGAGACATCTGATGAGCATTAAACGTACCTTGCACAAATAGATTTAACGCTGCACTTACAGAAGAGTTTGGTCTCAAGATCGTCAATAATTGTCTATTCGATTCTCAGATTTCTGGAACCCATGTACCAAGCGGAAGGAAACAAATTGGCAGTTTGCAATATCAGCAATGAACTTGCAGAATGCCTAAAATATCTGCAAACAACTAAATTAGCAGATGCAGTTGGTCAGTAAGGTAGCGAGGCAGAAGTTGAAGTTGCATTGGAATAAAAACTAAAACTAATATTTTAGTACTTCAGATAGTAAAGCAAGATATAATAACTGTGCATATAAACCATCGTCTGATGTCGAATGAGTGATCGATAGCGTAGCCACTCTATTTTGCAGTATCTTTAAGGTAAAATCTTTCAAATTTTCATGTGGACCAGCCTGAACAATCAAAGGCAATACATGCGGAACATTACAAATTGCTTAAATTAAAATGAAAGGCATTTAGAGATCTCATTGCAAACTAGGGGCATCGATAGCAAACATAAAAAGTTAACGGTACCAGTCGTTTAGAAAATAATTTACCATGCTCAGTACTTTGTTTAAGCATATATAGCTTTGCTTCTTTCCAAGCAGATATCGTATGAGTCTCAAGTTCTTTTTCTGTCAAGTTGGACCCATGATGCCACATGTAAGTTGTAATGGTCCGATTATAATAAGCTTGTCTATATTACTGCATGTCATTTTGCTTAAATACTAAATAAAAATATAACAAATAAATAAGAACATATAAACATAAGAATTTTATTTTTAATCCAACACGTAAACAAAATTACGACACCTTAAACTGTTTGCCTTTTTATCGATAATAAAACGTAAGTTAAAAGGTTCGTAAATTTGATTATTTTTAGTGTATATTGGCGTAACCTAATTGTGCGGGCTTGGTCCATTATAGTTTTTATGTCCTTCTTACATAACTTATTCTTTCCCTTGCATTTTCGTTGTGATTATGAATTTTTCTGGCCACAATGGAGTAGCTCTATAGATTAATTATCACAACCCAACAAAGCAGTAATATTTACCCCTGCACGAGTCTAATGTTAAGTTGGTTATTTGATGTGGCGGCGGCATATTAGAGGATGGTGGAAGTGGAGCATCCCGTGATGGTGATGGAAGGCTATCTGTGAACCATTGGGGATGACTTCTATCATATGACTGGAAAGAAGGTCGGGATTCTGGGGTGTGTCGGGTGGGTGGTTTCACTCTTGCTTGGTTCTGGGGTGTGTCTGGTGGGTGGTTCACTCTTGCTTGGTTCTGGGGTGTGTCTGGTGGGTGGTTCACTCTTGCTTGGTTCCGGACCCTGCCAAGATACAAAGTTTAAATATAGTACGGTTCGTTTATTCACCATCATAGTTCTAACCTGATACGATTGTATTCTGATATATGTGAAATTTAGTGAATTAGTCAACTCGATACAAGCAGCTCAGTTTATTCTAAGCATTGCACTGGCAAGTTATTAGAGCTTCAAAAACAAATGAGCAATGACCATTCAACTGTTATGTTTTATCACAAAAGACTCAAATATAACCTCCTAAAGAGTTTTTATCGAAATATTTACTTTATTATTATAGTAAAATGACTTTGTAATCATAATTTGAAAGAAAAAAAAATAGAAAAGCGTTTTGAGGGTCAGTCCAACTCAGCTCCACTTAGCCCGTTTAGATCTGTACTATTAGTGAGCCGTTCTGACCCATAACCAACCCCACCCATCTTACCGCCTCCTATTGCAAAGTAATTAAACATCCTGTGAATGACAACCAAAAATCAAACTGTATGTTACAGGATCTTACAACATTGGTGTATCTATCGGATCTTCTGTATCACGTCCACCACGAGGGAGACATGGTACAGGCTTTCTTCCTCCTTCTATAGCTTTTCTTATATCTGCTGCTTTTCATAAATTGCAAATGACAGGAAAGACAAAAGAAGCAAAAAGATTATGGACTCACATCAGGATGAACCTGGATCGAACTGGTATAGGATTTCAAAGAATATGCTTGCAGCATAAAATGTTTTCCTGTATTGTTGCAACAAGTCAAGTATTAATATCAATAGTAACATATTATAAACATTGGAGATTTAATGCATACTATATTTAAGGCACTCCAATGTTTAAAATTTTATCAACAGTTGTGTTTTCTTATCATATGGCTTATAAAACAAAACAGTTGCTACTAAATTCCCAAGGATATGTTTATTCAACCTTTTCAAATGCCAAAACATTCATACTGTACCTCTTACGGTAAATGTTGGGGTTGCTATTCACTGTTTTCTAATAACTAATCTGTCTATTACGTAGTATTAGTTTATACAATCATTGAAGTCACTTATTTATCATTTTGTATCCTCACTCTTGATTGATCTTTTCAAAGCATATAAGCAATCCAATACTTCACTGAAAACCTTCTATCTTCTTAATTTTATTTAGCCGTTGGATTAGTTATTATAGTACTTTTGACAGTTTGATTTTTAACGCATTATAATTGTTTTTTCTACCAGGCAAAACTTGAAAGCGAGTGGGTCTCAACTACATTTCCTCAACCATTACTTCAATCCAAATAACCAAACTGCAACCAGCTCCGAGAAGGAAAAGGATAAAAGAAATAGACAAGGCATCATTAAGTCAGAGCAAACTCTAACTGAAAAAAGAAACCATTAATCAAACAAAAAAGAAACCATTTAAGACATGCTAATTTGTTTTTCCTTTAATCGATAATTATACATAATTTATAATTTTTGAAAAAACCCCGTGCGTGCACGGGTATTATAACTAGTTTAGAATGCATCGTAATTTAACATTTTAAAGTTTCAAGAATTAAAAAACTTGTGATAAAAAAAAATAAGAAACTAATAACTAAAAGTATCTACTATGATAAACTTTTTCAAAAGATTTATAAAATGCCACATCAATTATCTTTAGAGTTTTTGAATTATAAACATACCTTCACTATGGTGTAAACCTTTACAAGCTCATAAAATGGTTTACATAACACATGCATCAAATGTTTTGAAATTATGAAGAGGTTCAAGAATTAAGACATCTTCATGCCACCTAGACATGAAATGAAACTCCACTATAGATGAAGCGAAACATAAACATATTCATCACTTTTAGACTTTTTTATAAACCACCATAGTGGATGCCCTAAAAAGAAAACTATTAGAAGATAATTCTTTATGTATTTATGTGTCATAAATAGCACCTTTAAAACGCAATCTAAAAGCTTTAGGTTGGACGGTATGGTGCCAAACTCACCTAGGTGAGTTTGAAAGTCGCACGTGAGGGTCATCCCGGTCAAAAACTCACCTAGGTGAGTTCTCACTAACTCGGTGAGTTTGGCTTCATTTTGGAAGCAACTATGTGAGTAACTCACAGTGTGAGTTTTAAAAATAGTGGCCCCCCTTAAAATATATCCGTTTATACTTATTTTTTTTTTTTTTAATTTTACTTTTTACTTATAAATACCCACTACTTCACTCATTTTTAAACACAACTCTTCCAATTTATTTATAATCTCTCTAAAAAAATACCCACTAATTCACCCATCATTTATTTTCTCACACAACTTCTTATCCAACTCTCTCAAATGGATTCTAATTTAATAACGAAAATGATCCATGAGAGTTCGGTCTTGATATAGATGATTTCGATCTCCATTTAACACCCGTTCTGCGTTCCTCTAGTAGCACACGTATTGAACCATCTCCCTTAACCCAAAATCCAGTTAGGATAATACCCAGTCCTGCGGGTATTGTTCAGCTCTCTAGTAGCACACGTGTTGAACCATCTCTCTCAACCCCAATTTCAGTTAGGATAATACCCGGTCCTGCGGGTATTGTTCAACAAGCCAAGTTGCTTAAAGAAAAACTTTTTATTCTTGATTCGATGGGCTTTAATGTCGACACAAGAATATATGCAGAAAGTTGTTGAGGATGTGGGTGAGGATGATGATTTTAAGAGTGGGCCGTGGGTAGCGCCACTAACTATGTGACTACTAATGGTGGCACTGTAACTGGGTGTTTGGGGGACATCAAAAACTTTCTGAAAAAGGGATAACTTGACCAAGTTGTTGCAATAGTCAAGTCTTGTTCTCCAAAGTTTTTGATGGTGGTTTTGGAAAAGATATTACTGTAGGAGCTGCTATGATACTTGCTAATGTCTCAGTTTTTACTCCTAAACCATCAAAGCATTATCTTAACATTACAATGAGAAATATGGTTAAGGTTTTCCTTAAAGATACAGTTCCTGAAAGTGGCAGTGGTTAATGCATTACCTTTTAACATTATGTAATGTTTTTAATGTATGAATAAAAGTTTTTAATTTAATTTACGTTTTTTTTTAATTTCGTACGTTTACATTTACGTTAATATTTACGTTTTTAGTCTATGAATAAAAATATTTAAATAAAAAAAAAGTGAGTAAGGTGAGTTCTTATTACGGTTGAAAGATGAGTTGTAAGGTGAGTTTTATTTGGAGAGAGAAAGCTGATGTGGCGCTGACGTGTCAGGTGAGTTTGCTCACCTTATACCATCCAGCCTTAGGCATGGTAGCTTGAGCTAAAACGTCAACTCAACGTCAATTTAGCATTTCACATTATACTTATATATCAAAGGCCAGTATTGTTTTTACGAGGCACATTTAATGAAAAACCGACCCGACCCATTTTCCCCCGAGTTTCTCATTAACTCTTTCCCTCTCACTTTCCTTCTCAGTTTCTCTCTCTCTCTTTCATCACTCTCTTCATTCTCACCCACCTCTATCTCTCTCTCTCCTTCTCGATCCTTCTCCAATCCCATTTCCCCAAATTCATTTTTAGGGTTCATAGAACCCAAAAATCCAAACAAATCAGAATCACTAAAACAAAATTGAATATTAATTTCTTCATGTATAAACAGGGTTTTAATCCTAAAAACAATACCCAGCCAGATTCATTACACAAAACTATAATCGTCCTCCCACGACCACCCACTAATTTATAGGTACTCTATTATGTTCTTCGTTATTTATTTTTGACGTTGTTGCATAAATGAATTCTTATCTTGCTTTATCTTTGTTGTAAGTTTAGTCAACGAGTGTTGATGATCAAGAAGAGGATGATTTGAAACACAAAATTGAAGCCACTGATGGAAACAATGCTACTAGGCTATTGGTAATTTTATTTGTATTGAATGTTATATTATGATGTGGGTTTTCCGTGTTTGGGGTTGTTGTTCCGATAAGCAGCTTGAGGGTGTCTGGGACGCCTATCCAAACTGCTTATCTAATTACATGTTAGTGAAATACGCATAAAATATACAAAATAGCTTATATTAGCAGATTAGTAGTTCAATAACAACCCAAACCCAAACAGCCCCTTAATAACTTATACATTTTAGTTTTTTTATAAATTTAAGCAAACATTGGATAAGAGTTCAGGGTTTAGTCAGTTTAGCAAGTATGGAAATGTTGATAGTGAGAGGTTTTTATTGGGTGGTAGCAATGCTAATACTAATGTTATTGTTGACGATATGTCGGCAATGACTATTGGTAGTTTTAGATACTAGAGGTATCGGAAAGAAACGATTTTGCATTACTCACTTGCTTGCTTCAGCACACATAATGACCTTTTAACTTTATGTATAATTTGCTTCTTTTATTTATATATTGTAAAGATAGTTTTATTTCAACAGGTCAGAAGCTTGGATCAAGTTGTCCCATGATGGAAATTAGGCGCCTAAGCATCTATATAGGTAAAGGGTTCAGGATATGTGTTTAATATGTAAAACAAATGGAAATTATTCATTTGTTTAATATGTAAAACCAGTTGTCATGGATATGTGTTTCATTTCGGTGATGCTTCATGTACTTGTAGGCAACAATGCAACATTATGTTTTAGCAAACATGTAACAAGCTAACACTAGGCATTCAACTAAAGAGCTTGATATTAGGGATGGGTGGATTAGCTATGACGAGTTTGAGGTGACGATGAAGGCGAAAATTGATTGGAGAAAAGAAACCTCTTGGTAAGTATCTTTTTCCTTGCAAATTTGTTTTGCATATGTATTTCCTTGCAATTTGATTAATGGCGGCACATATTCATTAGTCAGATTTTGTTTTTGCAAGGTGTGGCTTTAAAGACTTGGTTTCAAAGTGTATGAAAAGTAAGTTATTGCAACTATTGAAAATTTTAAACTTTCTGAGATTTGCTTATTTTGGGAGTCTTATACTTGATTCGTTTGTGGTTGCTTTGTGAATAAGTAGGGGATTAATTTAGGTTGGTTGGATATATGTAGTTTTTCGGTTGTGCCCGCGCTGTTTCATAACAAAAATCATTCTTTTTACAGGGATGATTAACGATAATCAGTAATGAAGATGAGTCTTCTTGGTGTTCAATTTTTTTCTGCCCACTTGCCCAATCGGTTTTCATGTGAACCAGGTGGCTCAGGTATGCTTTGTTACTTTGCTTTATACATGGTTACTCGGGAGAAATATGTGAGGTTTAAAGTTTCACATTGCGGAATATGTCATTTAGATATTCACTTTGTCAAGAAGGAATGGGGCATCACGACTTACCCTTTTATTTCTGGGTACAAATCGAAACGTTTCATGTTTTCATTATCCCTCATTTTACCTTTGTTCTGTTATGATATGTTAATGAAATACGTATTCCATTCGTACAACGCATGCATAAGATTGTGGCCGTCGTGATAGAAGTAGGCAGCAAAGCTGAGAAGTTTAATGTTGGTGACAAAGTTGGGGTCAGGTACTTTATGGGATTCAAAGAGGAAAACTACGACGTTCATTGTTTTGTATGTGTTGGTGGATGGAGGGGTTATTTTGTACCTCGACAACATCGCGATTTTTTTGCTTCATGTCCGTAGTGCAATGAAGGTAGTCATCTTTCTCTTTGTCTTGAACTTTTTTAAACATACCAATGATGCAAATCGTTGAATACAAGTGATACGTGTTAATCACATATCAATTTTCCTTAATAAAATGAGCTTAAAAGACCAAAAATACATGTAAAATACATTGTATATGTGTGTTTTGTCAAATGCATTGTGCAGGTAACAGATATGTCAAAAATGGACAAAAATGAAGCAAAACAGACAAAACCCGAGCACGAAATTGGAAGAGTGCATAAAATCAAAGCCGAAGGCGTATACATCCTTAATGGACCAACCCGTACCTGTTTTATTGGGCCGAGTCAGGCCATTAATGTTTATACCATTTCAAGCCGTATTTATACAAGTCCAAAATACAAATAGTCCAAATCCAAAATCATTTCAACCTGGCCCAAGTTATAAGTCATAAGCCCAATCCCATACCCGGTCAAAGTCAAATGATATAAAACGGGTCAAAAGAATTACTATACACCATCCCTTTCCCTTTTTTCCCTCCTATTTTTCACCCTGCAACGTTTACACACAGGTTAATTCATTTCACCCCAAATCCCACACACGCTTCTAGAAGAAACCCCCTGACACGTCTGACACCCAGGCCACGCTGGCGATCTTGAGCAATCTTATTGGCTACAAAACGTGTACACAATCCAAGGGCTCATAGGTGGATTTGGAATCAAGGGTCAATATTGAAGTTGGGGACACTCCTGATGGCCTAGAAGCATCTAAACTCAGCTATAAATAGCCACGATTCACACAAGAAAGAGGCATCTAGGGTAGGAGTAAGAGTAGTGTAGTTAGCTTTTTAGTAGCTTATTGTAATTTTTAGCTTAATGTCTTTTCATTAATGTAATTCTCCTTAAAAAAGCTTGTAATCATTTCCTTATTAATAAAAGTTCATATTCTCTAAAATTGTGCTTTGATTTAATGTTTTGGTTTTATGCAATTATGGTTTAAGTTTGTTTAGTAATAAGCTAATAAGCTCATTAAGCTGTTTTTACTTTATAAGCTACTACCTATTCACTTAAGCTTTGCTAAAAGCTTAATTGAATAAGACTTTCACTCAAACAGTCTCAAAAGGTCATAAAGAGCTTAATGAGGATGATAAGCCAATAATGGATGGGCTTATGGGTTTTACCAGCTTGTTTATAACAAGCTGGAGCTTGTAGAATAGCTCTAAGAGCATGTTTAAGTTCTTGTTTAAGCAAAGGACAAGGTATGATCATTTTATACTTTTTAGCTTAATTTTTTGTTCAGCTTATTAAACTGATTATGTGCTTATTTCTGTTGCTTATTTGTGTTTATTTCATCCTAATATGGCTTACTATGTTTAGTTTTTAGCTTATATTAGTTTAGTTTAAGTTTGTATAGGATCTGTCTTAATTTGAGTTCAACTAGCTTATTAGTGTAGCTTATAGAAGAGTGCTTATTTTTCATAGGTTTTTGCTTATTTGTCTTTCAATTTCATAGACCTTCATCTGTTTTCATAAAACAAAGCTTTATTAGATCTTTTCAATTTAAAAATGGTAATTCAAGCTTTTAAAGGGGTGTTTGGGACAAGGTTTTAAAATGGGTCAATTGAGGTATTAATCTGATTTTGGTTTTTAAATGGGTTTTCACAAGCTCTTATTTAGTCTTAACTCTAGTTTTTATAAGCTTAAAAGAAGTTTTGTTAAGTTTAGAGTTTGTTTTATAAATTCTCCAAGTCTGCTAGTCATTAGGGATGTCAAACTGCTTAATTGATTAATTTTTCAAAAGCCTGTGTGAGTTATAGTTTTCTGAGTTCAAATGAGTTTATATGGCATCATTAAACATCTGTTTTGAGTTTGTTTCTTTGGAAAAGATTTTTGTAAGTTTATGTGGTCAAAAACAGTTTAGTAGTATTTGTTTATAAGGGTTAGATTTTGAAGATCATTTTGATAGATTTAAGCTAAGCTTTGATTAATTTTGATCAATATTTGCTTATTGTAGTCTGTTCTTAAACTGTTTCAAGTTTTTAGTTGGACATAAGTAGCTTTTGAGTCTTAATTCTAGCTTAAAAAGTTCTCATTTATCATCAAAAAAAAAACCAAAAAGTATGTAGTGTAGTCTGCCATTTTCATAGTCCTTTCCTAGCTTATTTCTTTATCTTATTTGCTAAATTTCAGCTTATTTGTGTCCTTTGGGTAAAGGTATTTATTTGTTTTAAGGTTTTAGCTTTTTATTAGTGCTTATTTGTTCTTAATATTAGTTTAAAAGTTAGTCATAAGTCTTTTCAGTTTGCTGTCTTAATGGCATTTAGAAGTTTTTTTCAGCTTATTTCCTTGCTTCTTAAATTGTCCATAGTCAAATAGGTCTAGTTTAGGTATGTTATTAGCTTTTGTTATCATAGCTTATTGAGTCCAAAAAAGTCCAAACAGTTAGCTAAGTGTTCCCTAGTCTTTATAAGCATCTGTCATTTTCAAAGTAGCTTTTTCTAGCTTATTATTAAGTTTTAGCATAAAGTCCTTTTATTAAAGTTGCTTATTTTTGTCTTATTTTTAGCTTTTTCAAAAAGAAAATTAAAAAAAATGTTTTACCAAAAAGGTAGGTCACATGACTCGAACCTGTGACCTCCCTCTCAACACATCAATGCCTTAACCAATAGCGCCCTTGGGACTTTTCTGTTATAACTCCATTTCCATTTCCTTTTATGCATTAATTCAGATTTTGCTTATTTGCTTAATAACTGCTTACTCTTTCAGCCAAATTTCCAGTTTTCATTTTTCATAGATTTTAAATAAGTCAAAGTATTTTTCATGAATTTTCCAGATTTTTTATAATTAGTTTACTATTTTTAATATTTTATTTAGATTAAATCTGTTTTTAATTCATAAAAAATAAAATAAAATTCAAAAAAATATAATTTCTTTTTCAAAAATTCTTTTAATACATTTAGGTTTTATAAATTTGCATTTTGAGTTTTAAAGTTTTAATTTGTCAATTTTAGTTAATTAGTTAGTTTATTTTAGTTATTGATTAGATTTTAATTTGTTTTAAATGTCGTTAGGTTTTTAATTTGCTTTAATTTTTAGTCTAGCTTGCCTTTATTTGCTTTCCCTTTGCGTTATTAGATTTAGAATTCAAATCCAAATCTTTAATGACAATCAAGCTCGACTCGCGACATAAACGTGAATTTCCATTCACCTCTCACCGAGGAGAACGATACCCGTGTTAATTACTTATTATTCTTTCCTAAGAATAATTTGTATGATACTTTGCTTACGTATATGTATATGTATATGTATATTATATATATTATATTAAGAGGGGTTTTTGAATGAACATCAAAATGGCGCCGTTGCCGGGGAGAGGGGTAGCGATTTTTACGGAATTGTTCGTGTTCGAGCCTTGAAGATCCTTTCCCCGTGAAAGTTTTTGTTTTTATTTATATAAAAATACAAAAATATTTTACACTTCTATTCTTATTTTCTTTTAATTTAATATTGAAAATAACCGTTTGTTAATTGTCGTTTCGGCTCATCTTTAGTTAGCAAACTATAAGAGAGGTATAAGGAGGGTCGATCCTACGAACTTCGACCCGAAAGGAGAAGGTTTTTAAAAGCTTCGCGCTTACCCGCTCCTTCGCTTTTTTGTGCGTTTTCTAGAGATCTACCGTACACCTTTGACTTTCGGTTACCAAAAATATTTTTCTTTCTTATTTTTATTTCTTTTCCTTATGTATTATTTGAAAAATCTATAAATATTCTTCTCTATCCTCTTATTCGTTTAATTCTTATTTTCTTTACCTTCTTATCCGATAATTCTTCAACATGTCTTGGTTTTCAAGATGCTCGTGGTGTGGAGGTCCGTTTAACGGTGGTTATTGTGTATCATGTACCAATGTGAGTTTTGGAGACGAGTTTGTCCGTAACCCCGATCCCATTTCAAATGATGAAACACCCGATTTTTCCTACCCACCTCCACAACCCCAAACATCTTCGCTCGACCAATTTCATTGTTTTCATTGTAAAGATCCGTTAGAAGAAGGTGAACGTTGTCAACGGTGTACTTGCAAGTGGTGTGAATATGGTCTTAGAGAAGGATCTTGTTGGATTTGCCCTTTAAGAGATGAAAATTCATCCATTGATGCTCCTAACTCTTTCAATGATCTTACAAACGTTTTGACCTACCCTCCACAACCCCAGTACGAGACATACTCGTGCGAATTATGTGGAAATGATTCTCACCATGGTTATGATTGTCCACCACGGTTCCCGCTTGTCTATGAGCAGGAACCGAGCTACAATCAAAAATTTAGTAATAATTATTATCCACAAAATTCACCGAGTTATCCACAACAATATCTTTGATGTGAAAACCGTGGGGGTCCTAATGAAAGTTTTCAATGTCAACCGATGAATAAATCCACTTTGAGCATCATTCTAACTATTCCGGTTTTGACCAACCCCTGCAGTATTCCATTGATCATCAAGAAGACCTTAATCAGCAAAGGATAAGTGATGTGCACGATAGACGGAATAAAATAGAAGAGTCACAAAATGAACTTCTCAACACGGTGCAATCATTTTGTGAAATGGTAATTCAACAAAAGCAAGCGGCTAATATCGATCAATCACCTCCTCAAGAAATAAGTATCCAAGATATGGAGGATCTAAAGCAGCATTATTTAGATGAAATGCAAAGTATAAGTAATCAAATTCAGATTAAAGATTATCGTAATGAGAGAATATATATTAGTATTAGAAGGGAATGTGAAATTATGATAGATGAGCTTAAGGGAAAATTCAATGGAATGATTATCGAAATTAATAAAAAGAAAGAGCTTCGGCAACTAGAGCAGGCGGCTAATCTTAGTAATTATACTATCGAGCCTTCGCGACGTTTCAATTTTTATGATGACGATGATTACGAGGAGATTACTATTCCTTTGAATGAAATTACTTCTCAAATTCCTCTAATCACACCCGTCTTACCGACTATGGAACCCGAGGACTCTCTTATCATGGGGAATGAGGAACTTAGCACTATTCTTGAAAAGGAATCGGACGGATTCATAAAGCCTAGTATTAAGGACCTTGTTCTAATCCCAAGTCCGAGGATACATCCGAGAGTGATGGTGAGTGTAATTTATCTTCATGTGATGATTTTTCTCCCATTAACGTTCCAGGGAAAATCTGTGACTTTCTCTAACCCTCTCTTCGATTCAAATGATGATTTTACCTTTAGTGATGACGAGTCACTATCCGATGAGGACGTTTCGGAAGATAATGTTAAAATTTACTCGAGCCCTCTTTTCGAATTTGATGACGAATACATCTCTAGTGACGTAAATCCTCTTTTTGATGATGTGTTTGAGAACATCGAGAACAAGGACCCTTATGATTCTAACCTTGATGAGCCAGCTTTGCTAGTCACACCTCTTTCCAAGCTTAATGAGGATGAATATTTCGACCCAGGTGGCGACGTTGATAAGATTGAGCTTCTACTTCACCATGATCCGTCTACTCCCAAGATAAGCATTGCTTCCATTCTCGAGGGGTTCACCAATGAACCGTCTCTCGAAGAGAATGATGATTTATTTGATTTGGAATCTAAAGAGAATGAATGGAAGAAGATTTTATACGATGCTCCAACTGATGATTTGATGACCGAGGACAAAGTTTTCTACCCCGGGATTCATGAGACAAATTTTTCTCCAACATATGTGAGATTACCCTTTGAGGATCGCCATTATCTTTCCCTCACATATGTTATCTGAATTTTTCTTCCTTATTTCACCTATCCGGTGGAATCTCCTTTTCTTCTCTCCTCCGGGAGTGAGGATATCATTTTTGACCCCGGCATCTCCGCTTTTCATTTTTCTTCTCTAGAACCGGTGGCATATAAATGTCCAATGGAAGTTTGCTCTTCTACGTGTTTCATCCCTAATATCACGATGATATGGGGAGAGTCAAGCTAGAGACTCGCACAAAAACAAGCGCTTCGTGGGTGGTAACCCATGCTTATCCCTAGTAGTAGTAGTAAATTAGTATAATATTTATTAATAAGTGTGATGTGAGGAGGTTTGCCTCTTCTTTTCTCGTGTTTCGTGTTTGTGTTTTATGTCCAGGATTTCCCTGGATTATGAAGACTCTCGTGCTCGTGGTTTTGTCCATCGTTTACTCGATCTTCAATCCTTAATTAACAAAGGACTAACGGTGTTATTGAATTAAGGACTTATGGTGAAAATAGTTTAACAATAAGGGCATTTTTGGTATTTTAAGGGTTTTGTCATTTTTGTGGCTTGACCAAAGCTTGACCATGGTTGACTTTTTGTTGACCTTTTGCTAGAAAACTTCTGGCTCTTGTGCACTCTATCCGTTCTCGTGTCCGTTTTTGTCCGGTTTTGGCTATTTTCTTGTGATTTTTGCAATATCCATACCTACACATTCACAAAAGACAAAACACACATATACAAGCATAATTTTGCATTTTTTAAAATCTTTTTAGGGCTTGTTTTGATACAAAAAGGATATGTGATTTCTCACATATCAAAATTCCCCAAACTAAGTGATTGTCGTGTCCTCACGCAATGTTATATGCTTTAAAACCAAATATTAATCTGATTTTGGGGTGTTTGGGAC
The DNA here is from genome assembly GCA_026074375.1 of Tanacetum coccineum. NCBI lineage: Eukaryota > Viridiplantae > Streptophyta > Magnoliopsida > Asterales > Asteraceae > Tanacetum > Tanacetum coccineum. Next base: position 1,871 of record BQNB010097293.1, on the reverse strand, counting down.
AAGGTTTTAAAATGGGTCAATTGAGGTATTAATCTGATTTTGGTTTTAAATGGGTTTTCATAAGCTCTTATTTAGTCTTAACTCTAGTTTTTATAAGCTTAAAAGAAGTTTTGTTAAGTTTAGAGTTTGTTTTATAAATTCTCCAAGTCTGCCAGTCATTAGGGATGTCAAACTGCTTAATTGATTAATTTTTCAAAAGCCTGTGTGAGTTATAGTTTTCTGAGTTCAAATGAGTTTATATGGCATCATTAAACATTTGTTTTGAGTTTGTTTCTTTGGAAAAGCTTTTTGTAAGTTTTTTGTTTTTTTTATTTTGATCAAAAAGCCGTTTTAGTAGTATTATTTATAAGGTTATAAATTTTGAAGAACATTTCTCATAGATTTCCCATTTAAGCTAAGCTTTGATTAATTTTGATCAATATTTGCTTATTGTAGTCTGTTCTTAAACTGTTTCAAGTTTTCAGTTGGACATAAGTAGCTTTTTAGTCTTAATTCTAGCTTAAAAAGTTGTCGTTTATCATCAAAAAAAACCAAAAAGTATCAGGTAGTGTAGTCTGCCATTTTCATAGTCCTTTCCTAGCTTATTTCTTTATCTTATTTGCTAAATTTCAGCTTATTTGTATTCTTTGGGTAAAGGTCTTTATCCGTTTTAAGGTTTTAGCTTTTTATTAATGCTTATTTGTTCTTAATCTTAGTTTAAAAGTTAGTCATGAGTCTTTTAAAAGTCTTTTCAGTCTGCTGTCTTAATGGCATTTAGAAGTTTTTTTCAGCTTATCTCCTATGCTTATTTAATTGTCCTAAGTGCTTATTAGGTCTAGGTGTAGGTATGTTTTTAGCTTTTTGGTTTTCATTAGCTTATTGAGTCCAAAAAAGTCCAAACAGTTAGCTAAGTGTTCCCTAGTCTTTATAAGCATCTGTCATTTTCAAAGTAGCTTTTTCTAGCTTATTATTAAGTTTTAGCATAAAGTCCTTTTATTAAAGTTGCTTATTTTTGTCTTATTTTTAGCTTTTTCAAAAAGAAAATTAAAAAAATGCTTTACCAAAAAGGTAGGTCACAGGACTCGAACCTGTGACCTCCCTCTCAACACACCAATGTCTTAACCAGTAGCGCCCTTGGGACTTATCTGTTATAACTCCATTTCCATTTCCTTTTATGCATTAATTCAGATTTTGCGTATTTGCTTAATATTTGCTTATTCTTTCAGCCAAATTTCCAGTTTTCATTTTTTATAGATTCTAAATAAGTCAAAGTATTTTTCATGAATTTTCCAGATTTTTAATAATTAGTTTACTATTTTTAATATTTTATTTAGATTAAATCTGTTTTTAATTCATAAAAAATAAAATAAAAATCAAAAAAATAAAATTTCTTTTTCAAGAATTCTTTTAATACATTTAGGTTTTATAAATTTGCATTTTGATTTTTTAAAGTTTTAATTTGTCAATTTTAGTTAATTAGTTAGTTTATTTTAGTTACTTTTAAGTTTTTAAGAATTTATTTTGATAATTTCTTTTTATCCGTTAGTCAGTTAGTCGTTAATTAATCGTTAAGTGCTTAAATATCGTTAGATTTTTAAGTCGCCTTTATTTTTAGCTTAGTGTGCCTTTAATTGCTTTCCCTTTGTGTTATTAGAATTAGAATCCAAAATTAATCTTAAATGATAATCAAGCTCGATTCGCGACATGAAAGTAAATTTCCATTCACCTCTCACCGAGGAGAACGATACCCGTGTTGATTACTTATTATTATTTCCTAAGAATAATTTGTATGATACTTTGTTTGTGTATATGTATTATATATATATATATATATATATATATATAGTAGGGATCCAGTGAGAAGTAAATTAAAATAAGAAGTGGTGAGAAGT
>BQNB010097292.1:0-25419 GCA_026074375.1 Tanacetum coccineum | reverse complement strand
GACATTTGATATACTACATTTTAATTTCACTTTAATGTTTTTGGATACATAAAATTGACATTTATGAGATGTACCCAAAATACATTAAAAGGCTTCGGTTTTAAAAGATTCCCCTTAAAAATTGATCCACATAAATTGACATTGAGAAAAAATTAATACCATAATTTTTTAAACTTATTTGAGGAAGGGAGTGTTGAACACACAATTTTAAAAAATACTACTTTTAATGGAAAGATACCACAAATTATATTGTAGACAATTTGACATTGAAAGTTCTTTTGGAAAATTGTGTTCAACGATTTTTTAAAAAACCATGATAGAAGACTTCTCTTCTATTTGTAGAGTAAGAGCACTGAAGCGTACACTTCCCTATTAAATTTGGGTCCGAGTTATGTACTGAAATATACATAAGTCATTAAGAAAATTTAGAAATGACATGTTTTGAAACGTTTGAACTCTTGCTCGAACTTCATTTACACACCCGTGTCAATGTTAATCGACATTTCTAGGTCCGTAAATGTTATCAATTCCAAGAGACATGTCAAGAAGATTCTTTTTGGTATTTTTGAAATTTTTCTGATTTTATATTTTCTTTTTCAGGGGAATTGCATATATATCCCTCCAAAGCCTCTAAATTGCATATATATCTAGCCTAAACCAAAAATTGCATATATATCCTTCCAAAACATATAATTAACATATATGTCCTAATAAATAATTTATATATATATATATAAAATACAAAAATGACTAATAATTATTACTTAAACAATAATAGACAAATATGCCCTTGCTTTATACATCTTCTCCAAAAGTTTACATTGATCAAATTTTCTCACTCTAAAATGTATAACTTTTGCAGCTAGGCTTGCGACAAGTAATATGATTATGATTTTAGTTATTATTATCTCAGTAAAAAATGTTTTTCTAGATTATATATTTTTCTATTTTTTGTTGGTTTTATATTTTTGTATTTTCTTTTTTTCAAAAATATTTATAAATCAATATAAAGAGAAAAATAAAAATATTTACAAGTCGAAGTTTCTATCAGCAGTGACAGTTTTTGCTAGAATTGAAGTAGATGAATTTGAATTTGGTTGTTGTTGACGTTTATCGGATGCATCAGTACTAGTAACAGCGGAAGACTTTGAAACAACTTGATTTTCTCCATAGAAATATTCATCGAACAAAGGATTGAATAGACTTTCCAACTCTATCATTGACGTCATAACTATCATATCTGCTGCAGGAACTTCTATTGACATTGTGGAGCGAGGCTTGAACCGTGTTGTTCAAACGTCATTCTTTGACATTAAGGTTCGAGGCCTCAACTGCTATGTTCAAACATCATTGCAATTTCATCATTTATGAATCCACTATGATACTATTTCTGAGATATTAGCTTTTTCAGCAACCATACTCTAAGATTTTCCTGCTTGACATTAAATGAAGTACCTGCACTAAAATCAATTCTTTGTTTTTGCTGATCAGTGAGTGATGTACATGCACTTAAATCCAGAGTTTGTTTGCATTCATGAATATTGGGGATATCTACATTTGAATCATGTGTGGGTTCACTTTCATCCTCGCTTATGCAAGAAGCGAATAACTTTCCTGTAGGAATCCACCTAAGACAAACAGATTTGAAAATTCTACCCGTTGGTTTCCACCTAAGATCAGATATAGGAGATGTTTGCTCATACACAGCGGAAGTCTTATTGGGAGAAAACACATGTCTTATAAATATCTGCCTACCAGGTTTTAGAGTATGACTCTTCTAATCTATGGGTTTGTTATTGTTTCTAGTCTTATGGGATTGAATCTTAGCACGTGAATTCACTTCCTTCAGGAATTTTGTTATACAAGCATCATGATTTGCATTTAAGACACACTTATGACAAGTCGAGCAAACAAAGTGTTTGGAATCTAAAAAAGAAGTAGAATTCTTAGAGTGATCTGCTTTAGGCACAACCGTTATCGTTATGCAACTACTCTTAGATACCGGCAAAATCCTGGATGTTTGATTGTTGCTCCTAGATTTTGGTTTGCTACCTTTAGGACTGTTTTGTGGACTGGCAGTATGCATCACACTAGATTTTAAATTCCTATTTCTTTCTTGTGTCTTTTTCCTAGTTTCTTCGAGATAGTAATTGTGAACCATGTCATTTGAACTAAATCTTATAATGTTCTTAGAACTATTCCTAGATTCGCTACATGCAATCACTTGATCAGGTTTCGCAAAAGCAGATTCTCTTCTCTTAGGAAAATAATGTTGAGTGACTGGTTTTGACAAATCGTTTTTCACATCAACTTGGGAGGAAAACTGTGGTTTTGAAATTTGAGGTCTTTTAGATTTAAACGCATTTGGTTGTCTGACAACTGATTGTTTTATGAGTGAGTGTAAAACTGGTTTCCCCAAGACTGATGTTTTTGCAAACTCAGTATCTACACTATTTCCTTTTAACTTTCTTAATTCATTTTTTAAAGCTGCAATTGCAAACACCTTTTCTTGAATCTGAGCTTTTAAATCAGCATTATTAGCAAGCAAAGAAGTTGTTTGTTCTGTAGTCTTAGATCTCATTATTTTAATAGAATCATACATATATTTGTAATGCTTTTTCACAGTCTTATTTTCCTTATTTAAATGTTCATTCTCTGTGAGTAATTTAGCCACACTATATTCTAATTCGATGTTTATTGTTTCATAAGCATCTATTTCCTTTTTAATCTTGGCTTTATTACTTGTTTCATTTCTGATTTTAAAGATTGATTTTGATATTTAAGTTCAAGAGCAATGCAATGTGCTTCCATTCTTGAAAAATCTTTTTGAAATTGGGCAACTGTCTCTTTGAGCAAAATATTTTCAGACTCGAGTGATTGTTTTGAGTATTCAGTTGTTTGGTTATCAGGTGATGAATCAAGCATAGGACTTTTAACTTGACATTTTTCAGGATACTGGTCAACCCTACCGTCATAATGATTTAGGTTGCTCAGTATGTTGTTGTCCGATAGCAAAGATAGGTCTTAAAATCTACAATCATTTCAATGGTTGCTACTATTGGCAGAAATTTATCTGGTACTGCATTAAGTACCTTCCGTACTTTCGTTTGCTCATCAAACGTTAATCCACATGTAGCAGCCTTTGTAATAATACTCATCATTTTCCCGGCGAATGAATTTATTGATTCATCTTCCTTCATCACAAGTTTCTCAAATTCTGATTTAAGTTGTTGCGAGTGTGCCTGTTGTACATCTTCTGTCCCAATAAATCTGGACTTTAGAGAGTCCCAAATTTCTTTCGCTGTTTCACATCCCGCAACTTGCATTTGCAAATCTTCCGGTAACCCTTGAAATAGATATGCTGACGCAGAACTGTCCTTTTTTATATCAGTTTCTTTTGATGTACTTGTTCCTTCTATCAAGTCCCATACTCCATTTGCCATCAGTATCTTCTTCATTCTTAATGCCCATAATGTATAGTTTGTATTGTTTAGAACTGGGCATTGATATAATTGTGTGGCGATTTCTTTATAAACAACTCTGTTGTTTTCGTCTTTGTCTCCTGACATATCCTCTTGATTTTGTTTTCTTCTAAAACCAATTTAAAACCTTCTTACTTTTATCCTTTGTAGTGCGTGTTATTAGGCCCAGATTATTAATCGACCCAACACAACTCCTTCTTCTTCCTCTTCCTTCTAATCTCAGGTTCCTTTCTCTCTTCTCTGAATCTCTCTCGATCGGTTTTCTCTTGATTAATTCCCTGAATCAATCGGTCTCTATTTTTCTTCTCTGGAACGATTCCCTGAATCGTTGGTTAACTTGATTCCCTGAATCAAATTGTCTGTCCCTCTCTCGTCTCTCCCTCCCTCTCGTTCCTTTTCCTTGGCCAGCTCTCGTTCCCTCTCCTTTTCTTTAATCTCCCTCTCCCTCGCACGCTCCTTCCTCTTTGATTTGTCAAACTAGCTCTGATGTCAAAACTTCCTTTTCAGCTGGTTTCTTCTAGAGATGTAACCATCAATAATGTTGGTTCTAAATCTTCTTCTACAAGGTTTGACATTTCTCATCTACGGTCTGGTTTTGGACAGTCTCTTGCATAATGTCCAAACTCATGACAATTATATCTTCTTTCATTTTTAACATCTCAAATTCTGTTTTGAGAGTTTGTAGCCGTGCCTTTTGCACTCTATCTACACCTATGTGTCTAGTTTGCAGTGCTTCCCAAATTTCTTTTACACTTTTGCAACTAGCAACTTGCAAAATCATATCTTCTGGTAATGCTTGGTAAAGATATGCGGTTGTTGCCATATCTTTCTTTATGTCTATTTGTGCATTATCCTCAGGTTCTATTAGTTCCCAAAGCCCATTTGCCCTTAGTATGGTTTTTATACGAAGAGCCCATACTGTGTAGTTTGTAGATTTCAAAATAGGGCATTGAAATTGAGAAAACGATGTAACCTCCTTGTGAATTATAATTTCCTTGTTTTTATCATCACCCATTGTGCTTGGATGAAAAAACTATTCCTAATTCTATTAATGCTTAAGTAGGAATCTAGGAAATCTATAGGTTCAACTAGGAATCAAAGTAATTTCTAATCTTATCTAAGTATATAAGACTAAAAGTAATAAAATTCAGATTTGTTAGAATGAAAAACCCGAATCTTGATGATTCCTGCTTTTATATGATCTTCCTCCTTGTTGCCTTTCGAACCAGCAAGAACACAAAGTCTGTTCTTCTTCCTTTTTTGTACAACCAACGAACACCCTCCTGGTGTTTGTTTCTTTTCTTTTCGCCCCTGTTTTGTTTGTCCAAAGAACCTGGTTATTCTTTGCTTGTTTATGTCCGAACCAAAAAATGTCGTTTAGTGGGTTTTCCCGGGCGACAAATGTCGCCCGGGAAAACTTCGTCACCTGTTCTACTTTTTCTTGTAGTGGATGTACTACTAGAATTGCATACTATATTCAACAAAGGATGGGGCTATATATAGTATCGCGTCCTAACCTTGACTAGTTCATTACAACATGACTCACTTTTAAACTATTATATTTATTCAAATACTTTTATTAATAAGGACTACGACTGAGGTTTAAACTAACCAGTATTATTGTTTATCCACTACACCACCCTCACATATTAAACCCAAAACCCAACATTCACCCCCTTAATCTTGACTTGTTTTATCACATCAATATCGGTTCATCTTCCTGCTTATAATCAGCATCCGTCCAGACGTAATCAGGACCATCCTCCATCTCTGATCTAGGGTTTGCTTTTGCTGGTCTCATTATTGTTTTGTGTTTATCTGATCTAGGGTTTGCGAAACACAAAAGGGCCTGTATTCTACCTTGCTCACGGATTGTCAACATGCCTGATGTATCCATGCTTGCAATCTTCTATTGCTAACTTCTATTGCTTTCTGCTGCGTTCTTTTTTCTCTTGTTGCTCTTCACCCTTGTACTCTTGCTGCTCATTCTCTATTCTGCTTCTTGCTATGATTTCTTGCTAGTTTCCTGTTTTAAAACAATCCTTTCTATCTTTCTTGTTGTGTTCTCTTGCTATCTTGCTGCGTTCTCTTGCTATCTTGTTGCATTCTCTTGCTATCTTGCTGCGTTTTCTTGCTATCTTGTTGCGTTCTTTCGCTCTTCTTCTTGCTAATTTCTTGCTTTCAAACAGTCCTTGCTGCTGCGTTTTGGTGATCACCTACTGCTGCTTGCTTTTAACTTTCGATGCCTAATTCCATAAGATGCAATCATCCCTTTAATTTCTTGCTCTCCACACACCGGGTATGAGCCCCATGGCTCTGATACCACATGTAGAAACCAGCTAGCACACATCAATCTCACACAAAGCACCAACCATAGTGGGAAAAACACTATGTATAAATAACCGATGTAAAGGAGATATTCATTAAAGGATGGGTATAGTATATAGCCTTACAAGGAAACTACCTTAACATGAAAATAGCACAACCCTACCCTAGCCTAAAGAGCCGGTACATGAGATACAATCTAAACCCTAGGTGCAGATGTATATTACTAGGTCTAACCTAGACTAGTTCATCACATGATCATTTACCATTTATTTAATTCAAATACTTATACTAAAATACTAATTCAAGATTAAACTCAACAAGCATAAAGGTGGTGTACTTCTCAGTAAATTTCTCATACATCACTTTCATATATAAAGTAGTGAGTTTACTTTTCATATTAGTGAGTTAAATGTGAGGAGTACCATTTATATTCTACACGTGGTATCAGAGCTACAGGGCTCTTACTTGGTGTGTGGCAAGAAAGAAAGGACTGAATGCCTTTTATGTACTAAGGCAGCGAAAGACGAAAACAAGCAGCAAGCTTTGATCGCAGCGGAATCGTGAGACCGAGAGGGCTGACAAACCCGAAAAGACCGACGACACCACTATACCGAGAAAGATTGTTAAGTAAGACCAGAGACTGAAGGTAGGCAAACCGTGACCACCGGGTGCCTTAGAAAGAAAGTCATCAAATTTCACAGCAGAATACCGAATGAGAAAGATAACCGTTGAATCAAAGGACCAAAGAACTCAGAAAGACCTAACAAAAGTTTTTAATCTCAAAAAAAAAGAACACAAAGCAGAAATATAGCAAGGATTGTTTCTGTAAACATGAAAGTAGCAAGAAACATAGCAAGAATTATCAAAAGCAATAACGAGAAAGAAACCAAGTCGAAAAGAGTGATGAGAACAAGATCAAGGAGACGCAACAAAAAAAGAGAAAAAGCAAGACAAAAAAAACATTTACAAGAAATGGGAAGAATCATCCAGAGGATCCGAGATGGTAGTAAACGTGTCCAACAGGATGCCATGTTACATGTTACATGTGTTGTGAACAATCAAAAGGGGTTGAGCTAGAAAAACTTTGATGTGACCGAGGTGTGGTCTGGTGTCAGTAAAGGTCGATAAGTCAATATTTTTCAAAACAATGTAAAAAGTGTTGTTGAGAGTGAAGGTGTGATATAAAACGATTATGGGGTGATTTGTTGGTTAATCGTGTTATTACACGAATTCACGTAATGCATTGATTGTGGCAGTTCTAGTTAATATATCTATGGTTTTGTGTTTATAGTTAGTAATTCATTGTTTGAATTGGTAAGCTAGTTTGAACCGATTTATTTTGGACATTGAGAGTGCTTGGGTCACTGACTCAGTAGTGTGTACCGTTCTTTAAGGAAGAGTTAGTGTGGTATTTTTCATCATTAGTTGTATCTTGTAAGTCCATGAATAGGCCTCATTAAGCATACATGGTGGTGTACTTCTCTGTAAATTTCTCATACATCACTTTCATATATAAAGTAGTGAGTTTAGTTTTCAAATTAGTGAGTTAAATGTGAGGAGTACCATCTATATTCTACACAAAATACTAGATTAAGGCTAGCTCAAAGTTTAAAAAAAACTAGAGATCTCTGAGTTTAATTTCTTGCAAGATATAAATTGACTCATCATAAACGTTCACCCTAGGAATGGTAATTATGAATCTTAATAACAGATAATTTTTCACATCTAAAGGTGAGTATACCTGCATAACCATTAAATCCAAACACTCCACTAACAAAAGTCAAGACTGTTTAGAGTGTTCACAAGGTGCTAAGTCCTCCCAAGATGAAGATTCTACTCAATGATAGTTTAATTCAATGTAGCTTAATGTAGTCTTCAATATAGTGTAATAGCTTAAGTTAATCAGTTAGTTTGATAGCTTAGTTGACTTTTATAATTTGACTTTTACTCATGTATAAATACTTTGGTCTGTAATCTTTCTTAGTTAGTGAAATGAAACATTCTTTCCATTGCTCTCATTTCTCAATATGGTATCAAAGCAAAATCCGTTCAACCAACTAATTTCGGCCACCTAACAAACTCTAACCACCACTCAACAAACTATTACCATTATCTAACAAACTTCGGTCACCCATAACTAACTCAGACCACCATAAACCACCATAATCATCCAACAACAACTCAATTTTACAATACAACAACAATCATGTGTACCGGTGATTTTATGTAAAGTGGTGGTTATTATATATTACCGAGCCTTTTATAGGAAAACGTAGTTTACGGGAATTCATTTAAGCTAATTGGGACTAGGTGTCGGGCTAAAGCCTATTACTTTGGTCCATTAAAGGCCCAAATGATCCAAAAAGGAGTATATACTCTTTGTAGTATAAATACAACCCTCCTAGCATGTTAGAAGGGTGTTGCTTCTCATTTTCTTATAGTGAAAGCCTCCATTTTCTTTCTTTTATTTCTCTCATCTAGTGTCTTTCTCTCTCAAAGATTATTTCCTTTATTTTCGTGAAAGTTGGTGATATGAATGATAGCCTAACATTGGTATCAAAGTCAGGTGGATTTAGTTGATTGTGTCATTGCTTATTTTCGGGCTTATAATACTCTAGCTTAATTTGTTTTTTTACACTCGTATATCAAAAAATTTAAAAAGGTTGATTTTTTTTCTTCAATTTAAAAACGTTTCGCGTTTTTGTCGTTTACTTATTTTTCTTTTAGCAGCTTATTTGTTCGTTTTTATTTGTAGCTTATTTTTTCTTGTAAAACTGCTTATTCCGTCGCTTCTTCTGGTGTAACACGGCTTATTTTTTTTGAAGATTAAATACGTGTCTAAACAACTTATAGTAACTAACAGAAATTTAAGTTTTTACAAGTTTTTTTTACTTTTGTAGCTTATTTTTTGAGTTTTAAACCCTTTCGGAAAACCCAAAAACCATTGTACTTTCTTGTTTAAAACGTTAATGAGATCATCTACGTAGCTTATATTAACTGCAAAACTGCATATTTTTGAACTTTTTTTCGGCTTATTTGTAGCAGCGTGCGAAACATGGTAACTATATTGATAAAGCGAAACATTTAACTGCTTATTTGTGTTGAAATATGTTGATAACATCTTGAGCGAAAGAGCGAAATATGGAGGGTTAAGTTGTTGAGCAAAATATGTATTAACAGCTGAGCGGAATATGCAGGTTTAAGTTGTTGAGCGAAATCTTTTATATAATAAAAAGAATTACATCATTTCGGAGTTTTCTATCAGATTAAATCTTATATGAAAATAAATTAGACCAATCAGAATGCTTGATTAAGCCACGTAGGCAAAATCGCGCAACCTGATTGGTCAATAAAAAGTCGAAATTAAATTAATTTGGTCAAAATTGAAAAAATATGATGGAGAAATCTGATGGAGAAAAAAAACAGATAAACATATATGTGTCCAATTTGTAAAAACAAAAACTTGAAAAAAGATGAGATAATTAATAAAACTTCAGTGGTTTAATTTTAAATAAATTATACAGAGTTAAAAGTGTAAATTTATAAATATACAAGTTTGATTATAACTTTAAAAAATAAACAAATAACCCCTAAAACTTTATACCTATAGACTTTATATTTTAAAATACAACAAACGTAAACAATTTCTTACTTCCAAACAAATATTTAACGTTATTTAATCACATCTCAAATCTACCCGAAGACTTTTTGGTGGAATTTTCATTGTCGGCCTAAAATCATGTTGTACAACCGAATATAATAAAAGAATTACATCATTTCTGAGTTTTCTATCAGATTAAATCTTATATGAAAATAAATTAGACCAATCAGAATGCTTGGTTTTGCCACGTAAGCAAAATCGCGCAACCTGATTGGTCAATAAAAAGTCAAAATTAAATTAATTTGGTCAAAATTGAAAAAATATGATGGAGAAAAAAAATAGATAAAAATATATGTGTCAAATTTGTGAAAACAAAAACTTGAAAAAAGAGGAGATAATTAATAAAACTTTAGTGGTTTAATTTTAAATAAATTATACAGAGTTAAAAGTGTAAATTTATAAATTTACAAGTTTGATTATAACTTTAGAAAATAAAGAAATAACCCTAAAACTTTATACATATAGACTTTATATTTTAAAATACAACAAACTAAACAATTTCTTACTTCAAAACAAAGATTTAACATTATTTAATCACATCCTAAATCTACCCGAAGACTTTTTGGTGGATTTTTCATTGTCGGCCTAAAATCATGTTGTACAATCGAAGCACGTCGAAGGTTCACTTGAGCCGACTCCAGGCTACCTAAAAGGGTAGTTTCGCTGGGATTAGTTGGCTCACAATGTCGAGCCAGAAAACCGGTAAATCTGAAAAAAAATATTAGTAATCAGCCTCAGGATCATATACTACGTAATACATAAAAGATTTAATGAATCTATTATCTTCATATATTTCGATAATACTCTATAACATAACTTATAAAACAGAAAAAAAATAAAAATATACATGTAGTTTAAAAAGACATAATATCTAAGCCCCGTGCGTGCACGGGCATTAAAACTAGTATGTCATAACAAGGAAATAAAACTCTGCCAAATTTTTTACAAATCATGCGAAATATGACAACTACAGGTGCGAAACATTACTAAACATAAACGTGCGAAATATGTGTGAAGTTTAAACCGTGTGAGTAAGTTTCGTCTTGTTTCGGGTTTTTCGGTTTCGAGTTTCGTCGTTCGCGGGTCATATAACATATACCAATAGAATCGTGATTGTGAGACGATCATCGCGACGTGCTCGGTTTTTGTTGAAACACACCGAATCAAAACCAACATATAAAACCCTACGTTAGATATCAACAAGGAAGAAGATGCATACGTGCATGATAATTTTTTATATTTGTTTAAAATTTTAATTTTTCATTTGTAACCTTTAGTTTTTCAAGAGTTTATCTTTTAGTCCTAGGTTAATACACATTAGTACTATTAGCCCTTAGATTTTAAAAGATTTTTAATTTTAACCTTTTTCTTTCATTTAATTTACTTCTAGTCCTTAGGTTTAAAACTTGTTCAATATTAGCCTTTGTTTTTCAACATTTTCACTTTTAGATGTTATCTTTCAAGAATTTTCAATTTTAGACCGCACAAGTATAACCGAAACTAGTGAACCACGATCTATTATATTAGTTGTAACCAAACGAGTTATTTTAGTTGGAACAGAACAAGTTGTTATTAGTTGAAACCGAACTAGTTGATTTTAGCTTGAACCAAACTAGTTTTCTGTAGTTGGAACCGAACGAGTTGTTGTTAGCTTGAACCGAACCAGACTAACCGAACAAGACCAACCGAACAATTATGTCTTGCTTGAGCCGACTAGTTTTTTCCTTGTTGAGTCCGAACTGAGTTTATATCATGTTGAGGCCGAACAGTAGTTTCCTCTTGAGCCGAACTAGTTTTTTCTTGTTGAACCGAACTAGTATTCTCCTCTTGAGCCGAACTAGTTTTCAACCAAACTAAGTTACTCCTTTTGGAACCGAACAAGATAACTGAACTAGTAAAGTTTTCTTACAAACCGAGACGAAGTGGCATACCGAACTATAACTTTTTAAACTAACACCTAGCAAACTCAAATTTCTAAATTTTCTCCAATTATACGGTTATTTCTTTGACTTGTAAAATCCCGTGAAACATTAACTTGTTTTCCCGATTTTGTCAAGAATTGTAAAATCCCGTGTAGTTTCAAGAATTATTTCAAGACTCAACAACCACTCAACCAAACACAATTTCATTCTACCACCGTCCGATCAACCAAGTAATCTTTGTAACAATCAAATGACGACTCTTGCTGACAAAGCGATTCTTTCGGCCGACAATCGTCCACCTATGATGGATCAGAATCATGAAACTTAAAGGCTAGATTTTTTGAATTAATCTTTTGTGACTACGAAGTTGATCCGGTATCACTTATTTGAGATTGAAGTAGCATTTTACGAAGGCGTGATCTTATTTTATCTTGAAGTCAGGGTTGTCTGGATGCATGACTTTCAATGATAACTTGCTCGAGCTTAATTTAAGTTGAAGACTTGGTTTAATCCAGTTTCTCAGCAGTCAAGGGTGGATGTTGATGACCTTGTTAACTATCACTTATAGGAGTGACTTTGTAGTACTCAGTGTCACAAACGCTAAGACGTTGTGGATAAATCGCTAAGGTGATGAAAGTCTCATACTTTGGGAGGGGTAATGGTACTTAGAGATTTGCTTGGAGCACAAATTCTCTACACCGTTCTTCCAACATTAGCGCAAGCTTAAGTCACAAGAACAGGAAATTCTACTTTTGTCTCAAGTTTGGTATATTGGGTTTACTTCATCAGTGGTCACTTCAAATAGCCTACAAAACAGTTGGAAAAATGATAGCCCTAGAGAGGTTTATAGTAAAGTTTGATCACAATTGATTCTCCACGACGAGAATCAGATCTAATTTATTCTTCACACAAATACTCAAGTAAATGTGCATCCAAGGTGTTTCCCTGTTCCGAGGTATCGATAACCATCAATGGGACGATAGATTCGCCCTTGATCTTTGCCTGAAACTTGAATAGGGCATCTTTCTTGAATTTTTTTAAGTTAGCCATGGCGGAAGACAAAATGTCGAACGCAAAGAATATCAGCGCTTTAACTTGTGGCTTTTGGGTGCATTTCTTTAGACACAAGGAAAAGCGATATCTTGAGAACTTTAGTATGCATTATTTGAATCTCCAAGGGGGAAACGTTGTGAGAAGAATTATTCAAGCGTGAGAAGATATGTTGATGATCCAGATAATGCTTACCCCAAACGATCAATCACTAAGCTTATTCTTAAAGGAGCAGTAATATTTGATGTGGTATCCTACCAATTCCGCTGTGCACTTAATTATTCTAAGCCTGTAAGAAAGCTTTGAAACTGCTCAAGAGAGGATTGCTAGTTTAGGGGAAGCTTTAAAAGCTTCTAAATTAAGAATATTCGGCATGAATTAGGGGGAAGCTGATTCATTGCTAGTTTAGGGGGAAGCTTTGAAAACTTATAAATGAAGATCATGTGGCACGAATTAGGGGGAAGCTAATTCAGAAGCTTCTCTTTAACCAGAAGTGTATGAGTTACTTAGGAATTCACTTTACGTGACGACATTTACAGAATTACCATTGTTTACCATATCACCTAAACACAGACTATATAGTCAAACATCGGATTCCTATGAATGGTGGGTGGTAGAAATAACCCCTCTACTCTATGGCGTCCATAGAGGGTTTAAGTCATTTGGATCTTCCATTTTATAAACAGCGTGTTACATTTTTGAACTTTCTCTCACTACTACATACTTCCTCGCTAACTAAAAATGGCTATCATGTGGTTTGAACTCACCAAGACCAACCGTATCATAGTTTTCGTGAATTGTCACCATTGCGTGCACGTACGACATTAAAACTAGTAATTGAAAGGGTTAGATTTCGGGATTAATTATTTAAGAGAATGATTTGCACCTCCAAATACTAGAGTTGCACACGCAAGGGACAAAATAAATAAAACATAATCTTAAAAGACTGTACAAGTATCACGTGCACATGGATATCCCAATCAAATCTCAATGTGTGCAAATCAATTCCTATTATTTAATGTAACATTTATCTTTACTAGATACATCGGCAATAATGTTTTGAAAACAAAATGTTTTCATCGTGGCTAGAAACTTTAACAATGACGTCAGCGTTAATTGGGCCACTCATTTACTATTTTAATAAAACCACACAAAAAATAATGATAAAAAGTTTGTAAAAAAAATTATAAAAAAAAGGTTATTGATGATTGTTAAAAAAAAGGAAAATCGCATAAAGAGGTACACATCTTATGTTCAATGTCAATTAAATGTACTCATCTTTTTTTTCTCAATTTAAGGTATCGATCCTTTTTTTGTTGCAAAGTTAGTATTTTAACAGGTTTTTTGGTTACATTTCTAACGATTGTTATTTTAATTTAGTATCGTTAGTCCTTTATATTATTCTGTTAAAAAAAGTATTTTCTATTTATTTTTAAAACTTATACACGTTTTATACACACATTTTTTACACGTTTTTATACACACATTTTTTACACTTTTTTATACACATATTTTTATACACACATTTTTATACACATATTTTTATACACGTTTTTCTACATGATTTTATCCACAGTTTTATACATATATTTTTATACACATTTTTATAGACACGTTTTATACACACATTTTTATACACACATTTTTATACACATATTTTTATACACGTTTTTACACACAATTTTATCCACGTTTTTTAAAAAAAGTGCATAAAATGTGTCTGTAAAAACGTGTATAAATATGACATTATAAAATCGTGAAATAGCATGTAGAAAAATGTGTATAGAAATGTGTGCATAAAAACATGGATAAAAATGTGTGTAAAAACGTGCAAAAAACGTATAAAAAATGTGTGTATAAAAATGTGTAAAAAATGTGTGTATAAAAACAGGAAAAAATATGTGGTCTAAAACGTGTATAATTTTTAAAAATAAGTAAAATATTTTTTTTTAACAAAATCATATAAAGAACTAACTTGTCACACCCCGTAAATTCCCGGTTAGTATTCTGACCCATTCCGGTCATCTACTTTTATTAGAGAAATACTTACGTTTAAAACTAGGACAGGTGACCCGTGAAAAGTAACACTGCCGAGAAACTGAAAAAACGTCACCGGACGCGTGGCCGACATCGGTTGGTTATTTTGTTTAGCAGTATATGAGATATTTTTAACTTTTTGAGTATTTCCGTGATTTTTGATCACTTCAGATAGTTATTTTAGGGTTTTAAATCCCTTTAAAATTGCGTTTTTTCCGGCGTTTTTGACCAAACGGAACCCTGGAAACTCGAAATCTTTTCGTGTAAACTCAAGTTATCGATAATCTTACACTCTAAGTCCAAAAATTTCGTTCATATCCCTCCCCATATGCTTGAGGACACCTAAAACCACAACAAAGTCACCATACACTTGAAATTAAATCATTTAAGCTCCATTAACTCAAAATTTGAAATTCTTATCATGCATGTGAAGGAAAATGACATTTTGTTGCCTAGTAAACTTGCATGCATGCCATAACTTACACATCCCAGTGCACTTGAGTGCGGCGCGAGAGATCGGCGAGTGTGTCCGCGAGCGAGAGCTAAGTTATGATATTATAGGAACCATGGACCAAATTTTTGAACCAAAATGGTCCTTGTGACTTATGTTCGGCCGAACCCAAGACCACACACACCTTTGGTGTGTGTTGGTCATGTGTGTGCATCCAAGATACCAAAAATATTAATAATGTTTTTAGGCATTATTTCTATCAACAATCTCCCTCTTTTTGAATGATTAAACGCATTTAAATGTAAATTATTTTTAAAACAAGTATTTAGTGAGTCTAATTCTAATATCTTTTCCTCCCTTTTTTTAAGGAATAAAAATTAGAAACCGTCGAGAATTCTAAAACATTTGACGGAATAATTGCCCCCTTGATGGGCTCCCCCTCGTTCGAGGGAAACCAAGGAGTCGAGCTATGGTTTCTTGGCGACGAATAAATATTAGAACAATACAAATATTTCTAAACAAATGGCAGAGCAATTGAGGAAAAAATATAGCTTAATATAATCAACACATATTCATGCCAGTTAAACATAAATAGTTGGGTGGGGTGGGAACCCACTACTCATGCTATCAAAATTAAATACATTCTAACATACATGAAAATTTTAAACTACAAAAAGTCCGATAACTAGTAAAAGCTCCATAGAAGTTCATGCAAAATGTGATGACATTATTGAGAAAACAAAACATAGAGTATGTTTAGTTTGGAAGATATGGGAGGTGGTGGGATGAGGTGTTGGGTTGGGTGAGAGCAATGTTCAATAGATGAAAAACATATATTAGTTCATCACTCAATCCAAATATTGAGGTACATTTGTGAAGGCTACAAAAACATAATCTCCATTGCCTCCAGAAGGGTTCAAGGAAGGGTCCCAAAGATAGGTGGTGAAGGTATAGTATTAAAATTGAACATCAATGATACTTGGTGAAATGATGAGAGTGATGTCCAATTTAGAGCATTTCTTGAGTGGAGTGTGGAAACACTCTTGAGAGGAGATATTGGTGGGTTCACAGTAACCATTGTGAAAAGGATTTGGAATGAGGTTGGTGATTTGGTATTATCAATTAAGGATAAAATATCTTTGGTTGATGGTGTTTTAAAGGTGCATTAAGAGCTACTAGGTGCTGAAGAGATAATTTGGGTGATTGGAGTTTTGTGTCATCTTAGTTAAATCCACAAACAAATATTTTTGGTGGACTGATGTTTGATTTTGGTCGCGTTGAGGCTTAGGAAATGAAAAGCTTTAGTGGATGCCCATGGATGTTGTATAATGGTTGATAAATAAGAAGAAATGGTGTAATTGAGATATCATTTGGAATATTTTAACTAGTTTATTGATTCCAAATTATGTTCGAGCATTTCTAGGCAAAGATACTGAGAAATAATAAAACAGGGTCAAAAAGCAGGAAAAATACTGTTTTACCCGTGATTTGCTAGGGCGGTCCCCTTAATTAGGGGTTGGTCCCCTTAAAGATAAAGGGACCGCCCCTTATGAATTAAGGGGGCCGCCCTCTGCCGGTTTCCATTTTTCACAAAAAAACAATTTTTCTCTGAATTTTTTGTAAGAGTATTTATGTTTTGGTGGTTTATTTGCAGCAAGCCCTATTGAGTTTTATGAGTACATTTACTCATATAACATGTAATAAACACATCAAACCATGAAACCAAAGTAGCATAAGTAGTTAATTAAATAAAATCCAAAGGTTTAAATCATCATAGCAAATAAGCATCTAAATAACATTAACCAAGCCGTTTTCCCAATAAATCGGATAAGCACCACACAAGTTTTTGTTTAATCATACACTTAATCAAGTAAAAATTTGTCTTAACCACATTTAGCTGTCTACTAATTTCTCGCCTATGTCTTCCACTTCTGCTCTTGCGAAACACTCCCTTTTCATGCCGTTCCAAATGACTTAACCCTCCGCGCATCTCCTCATGCATGCGTTGCGTTTAGATGAGCAAGGTGGTTTGTAGCATGCAAAGATATTCATCGTTTGCTCGAAAGGGAAAGCAAATGTCGGCCTTGGTTGTCGGTGATTAAAGAGTTTAAGATAGTGGTAGAGATGGGGTACTTAGCACGGAATGCACCATCATCCTCATCATCATCTCCTTGGTGAGACAAAGATCCAAGGTTATGATGGGTGAAAATTGAAGAGACGGAGTGACGGGCTTTTCTACGATCACTTCGGGGTCGATGGGTTTGTCTTAGAGCAATGAATACGCATGACTTCTTCAACAACATCTGTAAATGCAGTGTCACATGAGGATACGTTTCCAAGACGTTCGATAAAGACGAGTATATAAAACATTGCTAACATAGAAGTGTCAATATTAGGTGGTTGGAGTACTTTGGCACATTCGATTCTTTTAACAAAAAAATATGCAAGATTGTATTGTTCTTCGGCAACAACACAGTACAACATGTGAGAAAGATAAGCGGGATACGATCCGATGTTTCATCGCTATCCGAATACAATTCTCCTCGAATGAGTTCTTCCCATTGCGCTTTCACTGTCGGGCTAGTTCTTTGATGAAATTTGATTGGATGAGAGCGACCGTCTTGATTTTTAATGTATGGTCTACCACGCACGTTCCAATTCAAGAAGTCAACGAATGTCGTCAGGAGTAGGAAATCAGTGCAATAGTCCCTTATTTCTGAGAATATTCAAGAATGCAAGTCCCATTCGTTTGGTAAAAACGGCTTTGACCATTGTATGGAATTTTAAGGATTTAGACCTAAAAAGAAAAAAAAAAAAAAAAAAAAAAAAAAAAAAAAAAAAAAAAAAACAAAAAAAAAAAAAAAAAAAAAAAAAAAAAAAAAAAAAAAAACAAATAAAAAAAAAAAAAAAAAAAAAAAAAAAAAATAAAAAAAATTAAAAAAAAAAAAAAAAAAAAAAAAATAAAAAAAAAAAAAAAAAAAATAAAAAAAAAAAAAAAAAAAAAAAAAAAAAAAAAAAAAAAAAAATAAAAAAAAAAAAAAATATAAAAGAGAAAAAAAACTAAAAAAAAAAAAATAAAAATATAATAAAAAAAAAAAAAAAAAAAAAAAAAAAATAAAAACAAAAAAATAGATTGAGCGAGAGTAAAGTTAGAATTCGTTTTTGATTTAATTTTGCTTAACCAAGATTGTCGAAAATATATATTAGATTATATACTTTTGACAACAAGTAAGAGAACATTATGCATATGTGAGAAATATCTTTAGCATATCTCAAAAATATATGAAAATTAATTTTTATGTGCTCCTAGTTGTGAGAAAGACTTTTTATAAAATAATAGATTGAGAATATTGTATATATGTATAATGAGATATGCATTTAGATATAAGAATTTGTAAAAGTTTGCTTATAGACTTTTCTCAATCTTGTGTTTTTGTGTAAAATAGAAACCTAGACACAGAGAGAGAAAAAAAAATATTTTAGTCAGTCAGGTGGGTGGTCCCCTTAAAATTAAGGGGCCGCCATTTATGAATTAAGGGGGCCGCTACCTGTTGAGAAATTTTTCTCAGATTTTTGACAAACAGTTCTTTGATGATTATCATTTCTTTATTATGCCGAAAACTTAATCAATTTGTTCCATCATTCCTAGACCTAGACGTAAGTAGTTAAATGGCTCACGTTTAAGTGGTTTAGTTAGAATATTGGCTATGTTGTCTTCCAATGAGACCTTTTCTATAAAGATATTCCCTTTTTGAATATTATCGCGAAGAAAGTGATGGCGAATCTCAATGTGCTTTGTTTGTGAGTATTGAACGGGATTCTTACTTAAGTCTATAGCCCCTTTGTTATCACACATTATTGGAATTTCGTCTAACCTAACGTCATAGTCTACGAGAGCTTGTTTCATCAATAGGGCTTGTTGACATGCCTTTCCGACGCTTACATATTCCGCTTCGGTTGTGGAGATGGCAAAAGCGGTTTGCTTCTTCGAAAACCAAGATGTTAGGCAACATCCCATAAACGTGCAAACACCACTAGTGCTCTTGCGATCTACGTAATCTCCCGCATGATCCGAATCCGCATACACTATTGTTTCTATGCCGGATCCCTTAGGATACCATAATCCTAAATGCGTAGTGCCTTTAATGTATCGGAAGATACGTTTAACCGCTTCTAGGTGAGAGGTTTTGGGATCCTCTTGAAAGCGTGCACAAAGGCAAACACTAAACATGATATCGGGTCTACTTGCCGTTAAGTATAATAAACTACCTATCATGCCTCTATATTTGGTATTATCTACGGACTCACCTTCTTCGTCTCTCGTGAGTTTGGTTTCCGTAGACATAGGGGTTTTTATTGGCTTAGAGTCTTCTAGTCCAAATTTCTTAAGTATTTCCTTAATATATTTTGATTGATTAAAAAATATTCCATCATCTAATTGTTTTATTTGTAATCCTAAGAAAAAATTTAGTTCCCCCATCATACTCATTTCAAACTCATCATGCATGATCTTGGCTAGTTTTGTGAGAATGAATATTGACAATTTTTAATTAACTCTTTGTTTAATTAAAAAGTTTCTTTGACTATCTCGAACGAGATAATTTGGATGTCAATACATAAGATGATTTGGTGACTAAACTTCTTGCGAACATGATGAATTAATTTCTTCAATTTTTTTTATTGATACGTTTTGAAATGGGAGAGAGTAGATATTATGGAGGATGAGAGATTGGAATGAAGTTACGACTTCAACAAGGTGATTTTGATTGACGTAGTTGAGGCGAGCATCGAGGTGGAAGGGAGTTCGTTTCATCCATAGTGGTTTGAGACTTTTTTGATGCAAAACTAATCCTACTTCTATGTTAATTATTATTCACTAACTCATTTTTCTTCGTCTACGTGAGTTCGTGTCCATAGAAGATTTCCATTTTATAGTGGTTCATGGGTAATCCATGTGAAAGAATGGTTCCTAATGAACAAATTCTTTTAAAAACTAAAAAGCCAACAAATGGCA
This sequence comes from Tanacetum coccineum, assembly GCA_026074375.1. NCBI lineage: Eukaryota > Viridiplantae > Streptophyta > Magnoliopsida > Asterales > Asteraceae > Tanacetum > Tanacetum coccineum. The sequence goes on along the minus strand of BQNB010097292.1, from coordinate 5,474 downwards.
TTTCTAGTGACTACCATATTTCCTAACTATCACTAATACTAAGTATATGATATACCAATATATAATTTACGTAATTAGAGAGTGAGACGTACCTTAGCCTTAAAGAGAAATTACCTTAAAATCTTTAAGGTAGCAAGCTTTAAGGATGATGATTTATGGAAATCCTATATGAGTTCTTCAATTTGTTTGACGAAAGCCAAAGGATGCTTTTAGATGATTAACCTCAGAAGATGTGGTTATTTAGCCATTTGGTCCCCATCGTTTCATGGGTCTGAAGTTATTGTTTCTAAACATGTTTTGCATTTGATTCGGACACATGCACGGTGAACATCTTTCACATTGAGTAAAGCTTGGTTGGTGTGGATGATTCCACATTATGTGGTTAGTGTTAGAGTAATTTGGTCTACCTTGGTCTCTCCTAGGTTGAGGTGTTTTGGAACGAGGATGAGAGTTTTCCTTTCTTCTCGGAGGAGGTGTTTTAGACCTCATTGTGGGTTTGGTAAATCCGACTCCGGGTTTTAAGGAAGGTTTGTAAAAAAGTTTTACCTCATCATCACTTGCAATAGGAATTTTAGTATTATTTATAAGTATAAATTTTGGTTTTGAGTTTGGGTTTGATTAGTCAACTTGAGTTAATTACACACACTTAATTTTTATGGTGAATTACTAACCATATCCTCTACCTTTTCTTTCTTTTGACACCAGCCAAATTCAACAATCATTACCATAAACCATCCATACAAATTTTATTTACCACATTTCCAAGTGTTCCTACTTCATATATAAGATAACCTAAGGTGTTTAGAAGGTTTGGTTTAAGGTTTACAAGTGTTAAACAAGAAAGGTTCAAGATTAGGGTTTTGTTGAAATTAGGGTTTTCAAGGTGTTGAAAGCTAGGATTTGTTTGCTAAACAAGGGTTTAGATCTTGTTATTAATCATCATACATCATATTAAGGTTATCTAAAAACCTTAATCTCTTTACATTTGTTATTTTATATTTATATAATGGTTATATAGTTAATCACCATCTAGGAAAAGTATTAACTTGTAAAATGGATTTTTACACTTGTTTATGGTTTGGTAAACTTTTACATATGATATATGGATGTTAATATCATGTTATAATGTAAGTACAAGTATTGTACATGTGTGGTTTATATATAAAAAATATATATAAACAAGTTACCTTCCAAGTATACTTATATAAAGTTATGGACAAATAAGTATTTAGACATATGGATCTTATGGTTCTTGGACAATATTTGGATAAATGAAGGACTAAGGACCCTAAGCATGTAAGATACATGGTACATATGGTTGTAAAGGACTTGTAACAAAGTGGATGAACCAGAAAGTTACAAAACCAAGTTAAAACATATTTTTAACAAAATAATCAAAGGGTCTGATCAAAATTCGATTTTTAACATATTTATTTTATAATTTTATAAAATACTACATGTCCCAAGGATCGTGGGCATGTAGAGAACTCGAAAAACGGATTTATAACGAAAGAGATACGGCATTTACAAGTTACGCGACAATAAACGCGTTTATAAAAGAAATTTTATAAAAGTTACTGTTCATCTCAGATATAAATATTTTGAAAACATCATTAATTAGATAGAACGTTTATATACAAAGACATGCTCGAATGAATCACTAAAATCAGATCTAAAACGAATAAGATACGACATTTACGGGTTTTACGTTAATTAAAGTTATAAAAATAAGTTTATAACTGTCATGAACGGTAAAAACCACTGTTCACCAAGGGATCCAAAATATGAAAATGTAATATTTTGATACATCGACTTAATACGAAAGCGTGGACGTAAGAAACATTCCAAACGGGCTTAAAACGAGAAAGTTACACACTATTTTATACTTGTGCACTATTTTTCTGACATGAATAGTGTTGGTTCGTTTTTAATATAAATTTTTGCGAAACATTTTTAGAATCATTTATATAATATTTATACATGTCCTAAACTTTATAAATATTATTTTACAAAGACAATTGAATATTTATTCGATTATACGAGTACAAACACACGGTTAATATTTATCAAATGCAATTTAAATATTATTTCACAAACTCAATTAGATGGTGACGTAGCTATATAGAATTATATATGGTAGTAGTTATTCAAAGTACTTAGTACTCATACGACCTATAATTAATTAGGTTGCATTCAAGCGAATTTGCGACGCATTTTTCACGCATTTGATTTACGTTGTTAACTCATTCACTCGAGGTGAGTTCATAGCCTCACGTTTTACATTTTATAATGATTTATAAGTTTTGGGGTGAGAACATGCTTTGTTTTATAATTAGACGCAAGTGAACATTTCATATTTAAACTGATTACGTGTTTGCCTAAGTAGCAATAACTCAATGTGCCCATTATCATGAACTGTAAATCACTTGAAGGGTGAGCGCGAATGTTATAAATAGATCTATTTGGAGGTGACGCTCCCGTTCGGGTGATTAGCTATCACTTGTGTCGAAACTACCGAGCCAACGAACGTATACCATGTCGGATTTGGGATGTTCTAGGTTAGAACATCATCATGGGCGATGTAGGCTATTTATATTGCAATTCATTTATGTCGAGCTTCAGTGTCATGAGCTTAGGGAAACGTAATTACATTTTTGTGATGTTTACATTTAATGTATTATCATAGGGGAAATCTTGCTGTCCTACACTTATATAATTCACAAACCTATGAATTCACCAACATTATTGTTGACGTTTGATTCGTTGATAGTATATATATAAAATATATAAGAATCAAATCAATGATAAAAAGATTCCGGAAGAGATATTCCCGGGTCGTAGTCCCAACTAGTATGAGGAAATAATGTAAGACAAGAGATAAGAGTAAGAACAATCAAATCACAACGCGAGGATTTATAGTGGTTCGGTAACGAAGCACCTCTTCACCCTACTCCACTCCCCGAGCACCTAACTCGAGAGTTTTCTTCACTATGCTAACAAGCTCCCTTATGGCGGAGAAAATCGTACACAACATTGCTTACACCGATTTACGACACAAAGCTAAATGTCAAGTTCTAATTTTAGCTAGAACCAATCTATCACAACATGACGTCATGACTTCACAACTTCACAACTTCTTCACAACTTCAAGACTTCCTCACAACTTTACGACTTTAATTCACCACACTACTTATGCCATAACTAACTAACACTACTTGGTAAGATCACCACGATCTAACTATACTTACAAAGATCGTCAAGATCTAGCTACTACACACAACTACAAGATATACAATTGATTTACAATTATGTGATATGAATGCAACAAAATTGCTATGCACACTAAGGTGTAATACTTCTTCACTTGATGATGGAAGAATTCTTCTCTTGCACTTGAGGGATTAAGCTTGGATCACTTGGAAACAAAGCTTTATGATTAAATGATCAAAGGATTTTAGAGAGGATATGTGAGCTGTTTTGAGCAGAAAGAATGAGTGGAAAAGGTGAGAAAAAAGTGGGGAAAAGTCTAGTATTTATAGGACAAACTAGGGGAGCGTCTACCTTGGGGCGGTCCCCTTAAATAGGTGGGCGGTCCCCTTAAAATTAAGGGGGCCGACCGTGTATTTAAGGGGCCGGCCCTTAGGGTAGGGCCTCCCAATTTGTTTTTGTGTAGGGAGGATTTTCTGGAACTTTTCTGCCGTTGATAGGTCCGAAAATTTAAATTTAAAATTGTTTATTTTGAATTAAAAATTTCTTTTAATCGTAAAAATGTTTTGAGTATATAAAAATGTTACAAACATTTTATAAAAGTGTGAGGTTGAATAAAAATTTCCTTTGATCATAAAATGCATTAAGCATTTATGTATTCATACCTTTAAGTGATGTAATTTCGAAATGAAATTTATACTAATTACTATTTACATTTCAATTTTTACATTGGGGAAAATGGTTTTTAATTTTGTGATCATCGAAATGTAAAGATGTGAAAGATATTAATAATGTTTTTAGGCATTATATTTCTATCAACATTGTTGATTATATCCTTGTGCTACTAATCTAGCCTTATTTCTAGATACTATACCGTTTTCATCTAATTTATTTCTAAAAGTCCCATTTTGTTCCTATGTGGGATGACTTTAGGTAAAGGACTAATTCATAAACATCATTAGCTACCAAATTGATTTAGTCTTCTTGCTATAGCTATAACCAATACTTTCATTTTTTTAATGCTCATCATTGGACATTTTTGGGTTCTATTGTAGATATAAAACAAAAGAAATTACTATGATTTTGGGCTTAGGATCATAAGGTTCTTTGATTGAGATTTCCTATGACTTGATCTAGTGGATGATTTTTGGACTCCTTAATGTTAACGATTTCGTCAACTTTTATCGACTCATCTTCTTCATTTTTCATATTTATCTATGTTGGTTTTCTTTCTATGAGCTTCTTCTTCACCAACCTCATCATCAACCAATGGTGATAATTTGGTAGTTGGAGGACTTACACGAATGTACCATTGAGTGATCTTCGACTTTCATTGTATGTTTATTTAGTACTACATAAGCTTTACTATTTTGAGAATATCCTAGAAAAACACCTTCGTATGACTTTGGGTCAAACTCGGTTAGATAGTCTTTAGTATTCAAGATGAAGCACTTGCTTCCAAGTACTTTAAAATATTCTAAACAAGTTTTCCTACCTCTAAAGATTTCATAAGGAGTTTTTCCTAGTATTGGCCCTTAAGTTATACTTCACCCAATTTCCTTGTTCTTTTTATTCTTGTAATACAACTTGAGGTTTGGCAATTTTAGTCCCTCAAGTTGTATTTTCTTCACTTGGTTGACTTTTGGCTTTGATTTGACTTTGTCTTTTCCATCCCGTGCTTGGTTTTGTTTGTTTTTGGCTTTCTTCTTGTCCTTTTCTTGAATATCCATTTCCTGCACAATATAAATGCAAAACATACAAATACAATGTATTTTTGGTACGTTTTTAGTCATTTAAGTCCGTTTTTGATAGAAAATGGTATGTGTAATTAAGCATATACCAAGCTTCATTTTTAGTCTTTAGAAATCTAGTCCATGTATACCTAGAATAATCATCTACTACGACTAAGGTGTATAAATTACCTCCATAGCTTTTAATTGCCGATGGACCAAATAAGTCCATATGTAATAATTCTAAACATATTTTAGTAGAAACCATATTTTTAGTTTTATGACTTGCACGAGCTTGCTTCCTAATCTTGCAAGCATCACAAAAAAAATTATCATATTTTAGCTTAGGTAAATTTCTAACTAATTCTTTAGATGACAACGATTGAATTAAACGCATATTTGCGTAAACAAGTTGTTAGCCTCAAATATTGAGTCGTACAAGGAAGTTCGTTCACTAAGAATATTAAGTCTCGATCATTTAATTAAGTAACGTTGTAATAGGCTAGATCGGGTAAACGGGCTCGCTTAAGTAAGCTA
>BQNB010097291.1:0-25420 GCA_026074375.1 Tanacetum coccineum | reverse complement strand
GAACAAAGACTTCCTTTCTAACTATCAAGAGATTGATGGAGGTTTTGTTGACTTTGTTGGAAGTACTAGAGGAGGTAAGATAACAGGTAACGGTAAGATAAGTACAAGTAAGTTAGACTCTGAAGATGTGTATGTTATGTAAGACCAAGAGTATAATCTCTATCAGCCAACCCTTACAGATTCTGCATATGGACTTATTTGGTCTGACCAACATCTGTAAGGAGTATCAATCATAAGACATACTGCCTTGTTGTCATTGATGAATTTAGTAGGTTTAGTTGGGTTTTCTTTTTGGCCACTAAGGATGAGACTAGTGGGATCCTTAAAACTTTTATATCTGGCATTGAAAACCAAATAAATCATAGGGTTAAAATCATCAAATGTGACAATGGAACTGAATTTAAAAATAATGACATGAATCAGTTCTGTGGGATGAGAGGGATTAAGAGGGAATTCAGTGTTGCCAGAACTCCACAATAAAATAGAGTTGCTGAAAGAAAGAATAGGACACTAATAAAGGCAGCTAGGACTATGCTAGCAGATTCACTCTTACCTACTACATTTTGGGCTGAAGCAGTTAATACTGCTTGCTATGTTTAGAATATGATTTTAGTGACCAAGCCTCACAACAAGACACCTTATGAACTATTACATGGTAAACTACCTAGTATAAGTTTTATAAAACCTTTTGGGTGTCTTGTGATCATTCTTAATACCTTAGATCCCCTAGGAAAATTTGATGGGAAGGCTGATGAGGGGTTCTTGGTTGGATACTCTATAAATAGCAAGGCTTTTAGGGTATTTAACACTAGAACTAGGAAAGTAGAAGAGAACCTGCACATAACCTTTCTTGAAAACAAACCCAATGTTGCAAAGAGTGGACCAGATTTGATATTGATTTACTAATAAACTCTATGAATTATGAGTCAGTTACTACAGGGAATCAAACTAATAGGAATGCAGGTATCAAGGATAATGTTGATGCAGTACCTACTCAACAATATATTCTGCTACCATTACTTTATGATAGTCTACATAGCTTAGTGGATGTAGTTGTTGATGATGCTGGTAAAAAGACTAATGAAGAACCAGCAAATGAGGGTGAAAGAAATGGTCAAGAGAAGGAAGGATGAGCTTCAAATAAAGAAGGTGACCAGAATGTGCAAGATTTTAGAGCTAAATTGGATAATTTTCTTGTTCAACAGAAGGAAGGTTATGCTAACAGCACTAACAAAGTTTCTACTGTTAGTCCATCTGTTAGTGCTGTTAGGCAAAGTTTTGATAATGCCGATGATCTTCTAACTGATCCTCTTATGCCTGATTTGGAGGATACTGTTGATCTTCTAAATACTGGTATCTTTAGTGGTGCATATGATGATGAAGATGAGGGTGCAGAGGTTGACCTTAACAACTTGGAAACAACCATAAATGTCAGTCATATTCCCACAACCAGAATACACAAGGATCATCCTAAAGACCAGATCATTGGAGACATAAATTCACCTACTCAAACTAAGAGAATGACCAAGTCTGCTCAAGAACATGCTATGGTCGGTTACATCAAATAGCAAAGGAGAACCAACCACAAGGATTATCAGAACTGCTTATTTGCCTGTTTTCTCTCACAAATAGAACCCAAAAAGGTGACACAAGCTTTGACAGATTCAAGCTGGATAGAGGCAATGCAAGATGAGTTGCTACAGTTTAGTTTGCAGAAGGTTTGGAGATTGGTTAATTTACCCAAAGGCAAGCATGCCATTGGGACAAAATGGGTCTATAGAAACAGAAAAGATATAGGGGTATTGTAGTTAGAAACAAGGAAGACTGGTTGCACAAGGTTACACTCAAGAAGAAGGAATTGATTATGATGAGGTTTTTGCTCCTGTTGCTAGGATAGAAGCAATCATGTTATTTTTAGCCTATGCATCATTTATGGGGTTTATTGTGTACCAGATGGATAGGAAGAGTGCCTTTTTATATGGTACTATTAAAGAGGAGGTGTATGTGTGCCAACCTCCTGGTTTTGAAGATCCACAGTTCACTAACAAAGTTTATAAGGTAGAAAAGCTTTATATGGTCTACATCAAGCTCTTAGAGCCTAGTATGAGACCTTGTCTATCTACTTATTAGAAAATGGATTTAGAAGAGGAACTATAGATAAGACTCAATTCATCAGAGGACAAAGGTGAATACTGTTAATGCATGTTATGTTCGATGGACAATCATCCTTTGGTTCTCAAGAAGTTTTTATGTGTTGAGTTTTGAGCAGATGATGACAAAGAGATTCCAGATGAGTTCTATGGGGGAGCTTACTTTCTTCTTAGGGTTGCAAGTTAAGCAAAAGATGATGGAATCTTCATAGCCATGGACAAATATGTGGGCTTGATATATTGAAGAAGTATGATTTTGTCACAATGAAGTCAGGAAAGCACTCTCATAGTGACTAACAAGGCATTGCGCAGGATGAAGTGAGGTTGTGGATGTTCAACTTATATAGATCAATTGATTGGATCTTGATGTACTTAAAGCTGCTAGGCCTGACATAATGTTTACTGTTTATGCTTGTGTAAGGTTCCAAGTTACACCTAAAGTCTCACATATTCATGCTGTGAAAAGGATCTTTAGATACTTGAAAGGACAGCCTAAATTGGGCCTTTGGTATCCTAGAGATTCACCATTTGACTTGGAAGCTTTTTCTGATAGTGATTATGCTGGAGCTAGCCTTAACAGGAAATCCACAACAAGAGGTTATCAATTTCTTGGCAAAAGGTTGATTTCATGGTAATGTAAAAAAGCAAACTATAGTTGCCAACTCTACTACTAAAGCAGAGTATGTTGCTGCTGCTAATTGCTGTAGACAGGTGTTGTGGATCCAAAATCAAATGCTTGATTATGGGTTCAATTTCATGAACACTAAGATTCACATTGATAATGAAAGCACCATTTGTATTGTGAAGAATCCAGTGTTTCATTCTAAAACCAATCACATTGAAATAAGGCACCATTTCATCAGAGATTCTTATGAGAAGAGGCTCATTCAAGTAATTAAGATACATACAGATCACAATGTTGCTGATCTACTCACAAAGGCATTTGATGTTAGCAGGTTTAACTTTCTGATTGCTAGCATTGGATTACTTAATCTCTGAAGATGTGTTTGTTAGATTTATGATTGGTGTGGTTTGAAGATGGTATTAGTGATAAATTTAGAGTTAAAACTGGTAGTTGTAAGGTTAATGCTGCTAGGCAGGATTTGGTGCTGCTGGGCGAAATTTAGTACTGCTAGGCATAAGTTAGTACTACTAAGCCAAAGTTAGTACTGCTGGGTTACCGTTGGAGTTACAACTGCTGAGCGAAATTCTTGGTCAATAAATAAGTTTCCTTTTTACCTATATAAGCGTATTCGACTACATCAAGATCATTCTAATACTCTCGAACACTAAAACGCTCTCATAATCACAACCCACTCTTCCAATTTATCACCGACTTCATTAATTAATCTTCAATTAATCATCCATGGTGGATTTAAAGTTTGTTGATCAACACAATATGGTTGCTTGTTTGGAAAGAACAGAGGGGAATGCTGATTTTCATCAGATAGTGGACTTCTTGAATGCTAGCACTATCAGGTATTCTTTAACCATAAGTCCTACTATATATGCTTCCTATATTGAACAGTTTTGGTCTACTGCTAAGACTAAATCAATCAATAATGAGATGCAAATACATGCCAAGGTTGATGGCAAGGGACTATTTATATTAGAATCTCTGTGATGAGTAATTTCCCTTTAATGATGAGGATGGTGTACTAGTCTAAAAATTTCTTGAAATTTTAGAAACCTTACATTGATGGGATATAAAATTGTTTCTAATAAACTTACTTTTCAAAAAGCTTTCTTTTCCCCTCAATGGAAGTATCTTATACATATCACTTACATTGTCTAAGTTCAAATCTGCTGCTTGGAATGGGTTTTAAATAATATTGCTTCAGCAGTTATTGTTTGGCAAATAATCAAAAAGTTTAATTTTTCTAATGGATTTTTGATGGTTATGTTAAGAACTTTAGATCCAATTCTAAAAAGCTTTTTGATGTCATCCAAGGTTTTTACATTTTTTTGAATAAACAAGTTAAAATCTTGCTGAAATTTTAATGTATTATGAAAACACCTAAACATACTTAAAAAGTTTTTACTAATATGAGAAGAAAGGCAAAAGTTTTTCAGGGACAGTTACTCCATTATTTCAAAGTATGTTGGCTATACAAGCAGTAGAGGGTGAAGGTTCAGGACAACCCTTTGAACCCCAACCAAAACATTCCCCTGCTCCACCCTCTCATGTAGTACAAGTTACTAATATTGCATCAATCACCCAAAAGACTCAAACAACTAGGCGAGCCAAAAGAGGTCAAAGACACTAAGATACCTCAGTCTGGTGGTCCCCCTAAGAAGGTTGGTGATGAGGCTATATACAAGAGAGGATGACAGAGTGGTTAGGGCTGCCACTACTGCTACTAGCTTAGAGCCAGAGTAGGAAAGTGGTAACATCCATAAGACCCGATCCACGGTAACACTTAATGAACCATCTCCTCAGGGAACCGGTTTAGGTAGTGGACCTAGGTGCCAAGATACCACATTGGGGGATGCAGATGCTCAGACTAGGTTTGAGACTGCATCTAAATAGTCCCGTGACCCACCTCTCTTAGAAGTTAACACATCTGGAAGTGGGGAGGATAGTATGGAACATCAAGATGATTTGACAGATTTTGTACCACCAACACCCCCATGATTCACCTCTCTCAGGAGGTTACATACCTGGAAGTGATGAGGGTAGACTTAACATTAAGGAATTGATGGATATTTGTAAAAACATGTCAAACGGGGTTCTTGCCTTAGAAACAACAAGGACTGCTCAAGATTTGATGATCAGAAAGCTAAAAAAGAAAGTCAGAAGATTGGAAAAGAAGCTACGGGCAAGAACTCTAGGGATGAAACTCTTTAAGATTGGTACCTCCAGGAGAAAGAGTTTGGATAAGGAGAATGTATCCAAACAGGGGAGGAATTTAAAGACAAGGCCAATGTTTGAAGAAGGTGATTTTGATGATGACTTTGATGATATTGATGATATGGTGAATGAAGCAATGAAGAAAATTGAAGGAGATACAGTTAATGCTGTTGGTGCAGTTAATACTGCTACTACTAGAGTTAGTGCTGCTAGTGCATCAGTTACTACTGCTGGTTGTAATCTATTGTACCTGTGAACCAAGAACACCACCACCACTTCAACAACTACATTTGAAGATGAGGATCTTACTATTGCTCAAACACTTGTAAAGATGAGAAGTCAGAAGGATAAGAAAAAGGAAAAGGAGGTTGCTTTTTGAGACTGACAAGAAGAAATCTGTTAGTAAAACAAGAATTCTTCCAATTATTGATCCAAAAGATAAAAGCAAAGGCATTATGCAAGAGCCTGAAAAGCCTCCAAAGAACCTTATAAAGGCTCAAATTCAAAGGGATGCAGGAGATGCCTAAAGGGATTGTTTAAAGAAGAACAAGCACAATTTGAGAGAGAGCAAAGGATTGCTAGGGAAAGAGCTGCAGAACAAGAGGCAAGGATGCTGCATTGATTGAACAAATGGAAGATATTCAAGCAAGGATGGATGCTGAGGAATTACTAGCAGAAAAACTTCAACAAGAAGAAAGAGAACAATTTACCATTGACGAAAAGTCTAGAATGTTGATGGAAATGATTTCTAAAAGGAAAAGGTTCTTTGCTGCATAAAGAGCTGAACAAATTAGAAATAAGCCACCAACCAGAGCTTAACTCAAAAACAAGATGGTTACTTATCTGAAACACATGGGCAAGTACACTCACAATCGGATGAAGAGCAAGGGCTTTGAAGAAATTCAGAAGCTGTATGAAAGGGAGCAGAAGTAGATCAATGACTTTGTTCCTATAGATTTTGACGTGGTTAAAGACAGTTAGAAAAGGTAAGCTAAAGCGTAGACAAGAAAAACAGTTGCTAGGAAAGAACAGGGGTGAAAAACTTAATGATTTAAATAGTGTCAAAGGAGACAGAAGATTAGAGGATGATTTATTGAGAAGGAAGAGCTTAGAGCTTATTTGGATATAATTCCAGGAGATGATGAAGTTGTAAATGTTGAATCACTAGCTACAAAGTATCCAATAGTTGATTGGAAGATACATGTTTTATCAGAAGACAATATGTATTATGAGATCATCAAGGGTGATGGAAGTACTAAATTTTACAAGATATTTACAGAAATGCTTGATGATTTTGATAGGCAAGATGTGTTAGATCTATATAGGCTTGTTAAAGAAAGATTTAAGACTGCAAGCCTAGAAGGATATGACAGATTACTTTGGGGAGATCTTCATTACTCTATTGAATAACCAAGTGAAGATGATGAAATCTGGAAAGCTCAACAGGACTACACATTGATCAGCTGGAGATTATTTGATTCATGTGGATTTCATGTATTACTGATGAATACTGGAATTGCTATTCACATGCTGATAGAGAACACATATCCTCTTACACAAGAGATGCTTTCAAGAATGCTGAGTAGAAGACTAGAAGTTGATCATGAGTATGAAATGGCTTATGATTCTCAGGTTTACAAGATCACAATAAAAAAAAAACCAAAATAAACCTTAGAAAAGTATGAAGAGTGTTTGGATACATCATCTTAGTGATCAAGATGCATGTAATGAAGAAACTTGATGATTAACAAGATGAATATCAAGTTTAGGGGAGGATTGTTCAGAATTAAAGGCTTTTATAACTTAATGCTGCTGGTTCAAGTTTGTGCTACTGCTGAAGATTAGAGAAAATAGTCTAAGTCATTAGTACTGTTAGTTTAATAGTTAGTGTTGTCAATACAAAGTGTTTAGTTGTCGTTTATAGTATGTTAGTTGAATAGTTAGTACTGCTAAAGTGATATGCATGAGATATATTAGGAATAGTTATGATTGTTTGTATACGCATTTTGTATGCCCACTAGGGTTTCCTTGGTGTATAAAAGGAACCCTACGACATATATTAGTCATCATAGTTTTTATAGCAAATATAGTTAGTTGCTTCAAGGTTATTTTGTAACCCTATCACTATTCAGAGTGTTCATTTTATATTGAGGCTAAAAGTTTAGTTTACATTTGTGTGTCAATTTGTTAATCTTCTTATTGCCTAAAGTCTAGATTCTGCATAAACTTTAAGTTATCTCACAAAGTTTCTGTCTTAGTAGTTTTGGATTTATCCAAGGTTACTAACCTTTATACAAGCTAAAGGAGATCAAGATCTATTCAGAATGGATCAACACAGCATGAACACTGAAACGCTTTTAACAACTGAGAAATCTTCATAAAATCTTATAAAGAAAACAACTGTTATTGAAGCAGAAGTCTCACCTGACCAAAATGGTCAAGATAATCAAATGATCAAAACAAAAAAAAAACAAAAAAAAAAAAAAATGATCAAAACTGATCATCCATTTCAAACTGAGAAACTCATCAAAATGATGATAAGTTTGAACAAAAAAACACACCAATGAAAATCAATTCATTGATAACCTCACAAAACTAAAGATGTTCAGATTCCTAAACTCTTATCCTCTCTAAATGGAAGATACTTCAGCACTTGATACAATTCCAACTCTCTTCAGTAAAGGGAGTATATAGCATTGTATTCATAAGGCAATAAATCATGATAAAATCCTGCTTCAATTACAAGACTTGGAGCAATCAGGATCTTTCTTGCCTACTTTTTAGGGTAATAAGCCAAAAGTCCATAAGGATCCTTTAGCTTATTTAAAAATAAGCTCAAAGGTGCCTTAAGGGGTTAACAGTTTACACCATTAGTGCTTATTCCTTTATTCTAGCTTATCTGGTTATTGTTATGGCTTATTTAGGTTTAGATTAGCTTATTAGTTTAGTATAATCCCATTTTAGCTTATTTGATTTTGTCATTAGCTTATTTGAGCTAATTTGCTTTCTAGTGTAAAATTTTAATTTAAGCTTCTTAGCTTTTCTGTCTTTTTAGCTTATTGTCATTGCTTATTTTTGATCTCTTGTGCTTATTAGATATAGCTTTTCATCTGTTTTAGCTTATTTGTCTTTCTCATTAGCTTAATTTCTTTAAAAAAGCCAAACAGTTAGTTTTCTTAGGGCTTAGAGTATTTTAGCTTATTCTTGACTTACTTAGCTTATTTATGTGCTTATTTGATGTTTATAAAAAAGGTTGCTTTGTAAAAAGTGTTTATTTTCAAGTTTTCTCAAAAGTTATAAAAAATGGCAAAAATAAAAACACTTAGGAAAGTGGGAAGCCCCGGGTGAGCAAGGCTCGAACCCGGGACCTCTACCACCTTCACCAAGCGTTTTAATCCCCACACACACAACCATCACGCTACAATAGCTCATCCGTTAGTTCTTTGCACAATCTATCTTTTATATACATTTTAGCCCTTTTTTGTTTATAAGCTGTTTTAGCTTATTTCACAGCTTATTCAATAAGCTGTGTTCCTGAGCTTATTTTTCCTAGATTCCTCTTAGTTCAAGCTACTTTCTATAATTTTTTAGAATTTTTATAATTAGTTTAGTAACTTTAAACATTTATTTTTATTAAAAACTTTAAAAATTCATAAAAAATAGAAAAATAATCAAAAAAATATAATTTTTTTAGAAAAATTTCTTTTATCATATAGTTTCTAGAAAAATTAGTGTTGCTTCCGTAGGGTTAAAATTGCAAAATTTCAATTTTTAAAGAACGAGATTCGTTTCCGTTCACGTTTTTCGTGTTTTTAAGCTCAATTCAACTCCGTTTTTATTCTAGTTTTCTTTAAACTTACTTTTTAGTCAATTAGAGTCTATTAAAAGAGAAAAATTCATTTTAGGTTAAATTGTGGAAATTTAGGGTTTTTAATCACCGTTTAGGGTTCCTGTTTTGTGTTTTTAGTTAAAGCTTAATTTCCCGTTATTTAAGTTAGGTTTAATTGTCCTTTAATTTGCTCACTTTTAGGATTTTAGAAAACAAATCATCTTTGAACCAATTCAAATCATTTTCCAAACAACAAACGTGGTCTCAATTTCATAAATCTTCAAGGAATACGACCCGGTAATCACTTACCGGTAAATATACGTATTATTATATATAATTATGAGAATTTTCCTTTCTTCCTTTGTTCTCAAAGGTAGTTTGGTAATTTCTATACTTATATTATTATACGTGTATAAAACTTTACGCATTAATGGTCTGAAACATAACTTGATCAGTATAAGTCAGCTGTGTGATGCCAACTATAAAGTTCTGTTTACCAAGATTCAGGGAACCATTTACAACCAAAATGATGAAGTTGTCCTCATTGCTCCCAGAAGAAGAAATGTCTATGTCATCTTTCAATAAAGAAAGCAATGCATGTTTCTTTGCCAAGGCCTCCCCAAGTATTAATTGGCTCTGACATAAGATACTGTCTCACCTTAACTTTAAGAACATAAACAACCTTGTAAAACATAACCTTGTCTCTGGTCTTCCATCTTTGACTTTCTCTAAAGACAAAAACTGTTCAGCTTGTAAGAAAGGGAAGCATCACAGAGCATCATTCAAAACAAAGAGATCATTTTCCATTAACAAGTCTTTACATCTCCTCCACATGGATTTGTTTGGACCTGTCAAACCCTAAACCATCAGCCACAACAAATATACCCTTGTCATTGTAGATGAGTACTCAAGGTACACCTGGGTATTTTACCTCAAGAAAAAGAGTGATGCAGCTGATTGTATCATGTCTTTTATCAGAAAGATGGAAAACCTCAATGAAGTGATGGTAAAGGAGCTGAGAAGTGATACTAGAACAGAGTTCAAAAACCACAAACTAGAAGAATTCTATGATGAAAAGGGTATATCTCAGAACTTTTCTTCTCCCTGTACCCCTGAACAAAATGGTGTTGCTAAAAGAAGAAAAAGAACACTAATTGAAGCAGCCAGAACTATGCTAAATAGTGCAAAACTCCTTAAACAATTTTAGGGAGAGGCTGTCAACACTGCCTGCTACACACAAAACAGATCCATCATTGTGAAAAGGCATGGGAAGACATCATATGATGTGTTCAGAGGAAGATCTCCTGATGTCAGCTATTTCCATGTGTTTGGGTGTCCTGTTTATATTTTCAATCACAAGGACCATTTGGGAAAGTTTGATGAAAAAGTTGATGATGGATTCTTTCTTGGCTACTCTCTAGTGGCTAAAGCTTTCAGGGTGTTCAACATCAGAAGACAAAAAATGGAAGAAACAGTACATGTTACATTCAGTGTGGATGATGAAGCCATTTCTCAATCCAACACAAAAGGTAATGCAATCAACTTCAATGAAAACAGATCCTTTCCAGATGATGAATTCCTTGAACCAAGGAGTGAAGTTACTCAGTGCCCTGGCAATACTGAGTAATTTCCCTACATTCCTACATATAAAAACACCACACCATTTGAATCACCCATTCTTCAGGTCTCTGTCACCTCTAAAGATCCTCCTGAGTTCACTAAGGCTGATAATCACCCAGCTCTCAATGAACCTGATCAAACAGAATCAGCTGATCACTTTAAACCAGTTAAACCTCAAAACAATGTCATCATTGAACCAATTAGTGATGTCCAACCCCTACTAACTATACCACCCTCAGCTAAAGTCATCCTTTAAACCCTTGTTCCTCAAGATAGATGGTCAAGAGAAAAGCACATTGAACTTTTTAACATAATTGGTGAACCTCTTGCTGGTATCACAACCAGAAGTAGGATCAGAGACTCAGATGCTGCCTCAACTTCTAAATGTCTCTATGTTAACTTTCTATCTAAAATGGAACCCAACAATCTTATTGAAGCTCTAAAAGAAGAAGGGTGGATTATTGTTATGCAAGAAGAGTTGAATTAGTTTGAAAGAAACAAGGTCTAGACCTTGGTTCTAAACCTCATGGTAAAACCATCATTGGGACCAAATGGATCTGGAAAAACAAGATGGATGAGAATGGGATTATTATTAAGAACAAGGAAAGGTTGGTTGCTTAGGGATATAATCAGCATGAATGGATTGATTATAAAGAAACCTTTGCACCTGTTGCAAGATTGGAAGCCATCAGGATCATTCTGGATTATGCAGCTTACATGGGTTTTATGGTGTACCAGATGGATGTAAAGAGTGCATTCTTGGATGGGAAAATCTCAGAGGAGGTGTATGTTTAACAACCTCCTAGGTTTGAAAGTAGTGAATTTCCCAATCATGTTTGTAAGTTGGATAAAGCTCTCTATGGGCTAAAACAAGCCCCTAGAGACTGGTATGAAACTCTTTCAAATTTTCTTATTCATCACAAGTTTGTCAGAGGTACCATTGAAAACACTCTCTTTACTTATAAGACTAAGAGTGATGTTATTATTGTACAGATATATGTGGATAATATCATTTTTGGGTCAACCAGTTCAAAATTAAGTAAACAATTTGGAAAGTTGATGACCAATAAGTATGAAATGAGTATGATGGGTAAATTAACTTATTTTCTGGATTTTCAAATAAAAAAAGATTTCAAAGGAATCTCTATTTGTCAAGAAAAATATGTTAAGGATTTGATCAAAAAGTATAATCTAGCTCACTGTGCCTAAGTGAAATGCCCTATGCTTCCCCCAATAATTTGGGCCCTGATGAGTCAGGGGTCTTTGTTAATGAGACATTGTTCAGAGGCATGATAGGGTTACTGATGTACCTCACAACTAGCAGACCTGATATCCAATTCTCCACATGTCTCTGTGCTAGGTACCAAGCTAACCCCAAGGAATCCCACCTTGTTGCTATAAAAAGAAGTTTCAGGTATCTCAAAAGAACTCCAAATCTTGGCCTCTGGTATCCAAAAGGATTAGGCTTTGATCTAAAAGCATACTCTGACTCAGACTACGCTAGATGTAATCTAGATAGAAAGAGTACCTCAGGGGGTTGTCAGATACTTGGAGGAAAGTTAGTATGTTGGAGTGCAAAGAAGCAAAGCTTTGTGGCAATGTCATCAACTGAAGCTGAGTATGTAGCTGATGTTGGATGCTGTGCTCAAGTCCTCTAAGAGTCAGCTGGCTGACTATGATGTTCTCTATGACAAGGTGCCCATATTTTGTGATAATACAAGTTCCATTGCCATATCAAATGATCCAGTGTTGCATTCTAGGATAAAACATATTGACATCAGGTATCACTTCATCAGAGATCGCATTTTAAAAGGTGATATTGAACTTCATTTTGTACCCACTGATTTGCAACTAGCTGATATTTTTACCAAACCTCTAGCTGAGCCTAGCTTTACTAGATTGGTAGCTGAGTTGGGTATGCTCAATATTGAAAAATAGGTATCTGATAAGAAAAAGACTTTAAGTGATTCTTTGAATTGAATATTAAATATTTTTAAGGTAACTTAAATGTAACTAGCAGGTTGAAAGACAAACATTCTCAATATTTATATCAAGATTTACTCAAATGGTTTTACCAACTTTTTTCAAAAAATGTGGAAATAACAGTACTTGAAGGGTCATGGGACCCACGTTTTGTGACAGTTTTACCACTCACATTTAATGCGGACTTCAAATCAATTTTATTTTTAAACTTATAAAATTCTTTGTGGTATAAAATGTTCACCTTTTTCACATACATCATTTTTCACTCACTCAAAACCCTAAGACCTCCATTTTTATCATCTCACATAAACCTTTTTCATCAAAGCTAAATCAAAGTTTTAACCAAATGGCTTTAGAATCCTTATATTCACAATAATCACAACAACTTCTACCATCATCAAAGGTCAATTTTAGGTGTAAGGAGGGTATAATTGGTTTCAAAAATGCTATTGCTCTTCTTGAGCACCCAAATGAGTTATACCGACCCATGCTTAGTTTTCTCTTGAACTGTTGCATCAATAAAGACCTAACCCTTCAACCCACCGCAATGTATGTAGAATACCTAAAGGAGTTTTAGTATACAACAAAGGTTGAAGAAGAGACCAAGACCATCAACTTCCCACTTTCATGGTGTGATAAATCCCTTTCCTTTACTCAAGATGAGTTTATATCTGCCATTGGTCTACCCATTTGTAAGGAGGTTGTTCCTCTACCTCCCAAGGAGACCGTAAGGACTGGGCTGGCGACTTTGGGTTTATTTGACAAAGACAAACCAACCCTTTCATCCACTGTCCTTGTTAATTCTTCACCCTTAAAGTTGAAGTATTTTACACCCATTTAGAAACTCTTCATGCAATATGGTAGGTTCAATTCCTGAGCGCTTCAGTCTCTTAGTATATTTAAACATAAAATCCCCTAAGTGTTTCTCAAACCGAAGTCTTTCAGTTTGAGTCACTGAAGCCCTTCAGCTTCAGTCGCTGAAGTTTCTTCAGCATCAGCTCTTAAGGTCCTTAGAAGATTGGGAAGTATCTTCACTTCAGCGTATGCAGCGATACAGAAACTAAAGAAGGACTCTTGGTTGGAGCTTCAGTTCAGCTTGGTTGACAATTCCAAGCTGAGCGTTGTCTATCTCCTTATTAGAAGCTGGAACATGTTTTTCACTTCTAGAAGGTTTATAAGGCGGGAAAAAGATTGCTTTATATCAAAAGGAATAAAGCAATCTCCTTGTGAAATGTTACTTCTAAAGTTCGTATAGAAGTACATCAACTTTCCTTAAAGGACTGTACCTAGTATTGAAAAGAAAACGTGCATTAAATGGTAGGTTCAACCACCCATTTAATGCTTGCCACGTAGACTAGGTTAAACTTGTAAACGCTAATTCCTTTACCTATAAAAGGAAAGGGATTCCTAGAGTAAATGTTATCTCTTCTAATTAATGTGATACACATTGAAGAGTTCATTTATCTCTCAAACAAACTGACTCGTACCACTGAACGCTGAAGCTTCAGTTTGGTCATAACAAGTTTGTTTTCTTATTCTCATAACTTTGGTTAGAGAATAAGTTTGAAGGAGATAACACCCCAATTGTCATTCAACCACCTTGCTATTCTGCAAGCAAGGTGTGTCATAGATTCTTTATTTGATTCTAATAAAAGTCTATACGTTGAAAAGTAATTTTGTGTGTTTTAAACTTGTTCTTTATATTGTTTATATATATTTATTTAAAACTCACTTTGTTGCTATGGAATCTGATTATTTTAAAGTTTATAAACCTTATATCATATTCCAAAGGACCAACAAGTGGTATCAGAGCCTTCTGGTTTATAAAATCCCTTTAAAAGGATATATAAAGGCTTAAAGATTTTTAAAATCAAGATACATCTTAAATGACATCAGTCGAATTACCACAGACTCTTAAATACAAGGGTGGCCAGTTAAATGCAACTCCTGTACTAGAGGTGGAAAATTTTACCAATTGGAAAAAAAGGTTCTTATGCCACATTATTGGTATTGAACCTCAATTTGAAAACATCATTTCAAACAGTCCTTTTATCCCTATGGCAGCTGGTCAAAGGAAACCAGAAGGACAATGGACTATTGATGAGAGAAAGGCTGCTAACTTAGATCAGCGACTCAAAAGTCTCATCATGTCCGTCCTTCCAGATGACCAAATGAATTCTGTCATAAACTGCTTAATTGCAAAATCTACTTGGGATGGCCTGATACTATATCATGAGGGGCCATCTGATGTGAAAGAAAGTAGGGTCATGGACCTAAAGTTATGCTATAACACCTTTAAATTCAAAGAAGGTGAATCTCTAACACAAACTTTCATCAGATATAAAGCTCTGATGAATGAATTAGTAAATAATGGCATTAAACTTTCAAAGCTTGAAATAAATATTGGTTTTATAAATGGGTTACCAAAGAAGTGGCTAAGTTTCTGCCAAAGTCTTAGAAACCCAAATCATGTGAAAGATTCTGAGCTTGCTTCTCTATTTGATAAACTCAAATATGAAGAAAACCTAATAGACAGTATTTATGAGACTGAAAAAAGCAAATCTCTTGTCTCTACAACACCTCTGTCAATTGCCTTCTTCTCTACCTCTATTGTCCATGACTTTCAAGATAGTCCCGATGACGTAGAGGATACAAGAAGCAGTCATGAGTACTCAAATGACTTAGAGGAAGAATACCAAGAAAGAGCTCTTTTAGCCAAATCTAAAAGGTTCTTCAAAAAGGGTACTCAAAGGGTGAGCAATGCAAAAACAACTGACTAAACTGAATGCCATAAATGTGGCAAGAAAGGTCATTTTGCAAGAGTCTGTTGGTCAAAGACATCAGTTCCTTCATATCAATCACCTTTTCAGTCAAAACTTCTCCTTTCATCTGAAAACAAACCTAAACCGAGGCAAATCAAGGACTTTGAAGCTAAATACCACAAAGTCAAGGCTAAACTAGCCCTCCTCAGTTCCAGTGCTTCAGCTCCCAGTTCCTCCTCAAGCAAAACCAAAGGTCTCATTGCTGAGATGTATGATTAGGATGATGAAGAAATATCATCTAATGAAGATGAAGTAACTGAAGTTAAAGCTCTCATGGCACTCACTGATGAAGAAAGAGTTTCAGTTGGTAAAGAAAGTGCCAGAAATGGTGATTAGACTAAGACTTCTATAAAAAAAGGTACACACTCTTCTCAAAATGGAAGATAATGATGATAGAAAATCCTTTCTAATGTATATGTGTATTGATCTTAACTATGTTGAAGAACAAAGAAACAATCTTTTTTCAAAATATAGAAATCTTGTTCAAGAATTGAATACATGTAAAGAACAGCTTTTGTTATTAAAACAAGCAAAACTTGATCTTCTTACCATGTAGCATGTAAACACAAAGATTCTTAAAGAGAATCAAAACTTAAAATTTGAACTAAAAAAGCTAACATCTATTACAGAAACATGGCTAAACAGTTCTAATATAGTCAATTAGTGTATCAATGAACAAGTTCCCACTCAAAAGAAGAAAATTTTGGGAATGGACCAACTCACTGAAGATACCTTCAGTTTTGAGTCTAAAGAAACAGTATTCGTAAAATCCTCCGCAGATAACTCAGATATGCCTATTACTAATAATAATATACATAATTCATCTGAAACTAAAGATTCTACTCTACCTAATCAAGATACTGATGAGGTACCTTTAAATGAGTCACAAAGAAACACAACTAATCCTTCAGTTGTTTTCTCTAACTCTTCATCAACTGATTATGATTCAGCTGATGAATCTTTAGTCTGTAGCACTCCTCTTCTTCATTTGAATAAGTTGGATGGTGTTAAACATGTTTCTGGACTAAAGACTATCAAATCAATTTTGAAGTCTAAATCCACATTCAAAGCTGAAAATTTAAAAGGTAAAACAATAAACGAACCATCCTTAGCTCCTGCTAGAGGCAAAAGTTCTTCAACTTCTAAAACTAATTCAGCTTCTGCTGGTAAGTTAAAGAATGTGAGAATGGAAGATAATCCTCCTTTGGCTATTGTAATGAAAGAACTTAATGAACTAAAATTACAAATCTGCAAGAAAAAGTCATCTTACTCTAGAAACAAGAATGCTCAACAGGTTCCTCCAAATGCACTTCAAAACAGATACAAAACTCAATTCAAAATGAATTGTGAACTTTGTAGACAAAACAATCATCTCTCTGAGAATTGTTATGAAGTTTTATTTTGTAAAAAGTAAAAAAGAACTAATCACAGAACATGTGATCATGCTGAATTTATGTTCTCCATGAATGCAAATCAGCATCATAATGGTCAAGGTGAATCTTCCTCAAGATCTAGACCTTTAAGGCCTTCAGTATCTTTTCCTTCCTACATACACTGTGGATATAATGATCATCACTCTGATGATTTTTTATACTATCCTACTTGTAAAATATGTGGAACCTGTGATCATAACACTCATGGTCATAACAGGACTATTTCTCTGAGAAGAGGAATCAATCCTAGAAATCCTCAACATGTCACAAAGAACTATGAAACATGTGGTAGCAATATTCATACCACTTCAGATCACAATGACATTGAGTGGTTTAGGAAAAGAGAAACTCTTCAAGCTAAGAATGCTGAGTCTTTCAAAGCAAGTAAGAATGAATCATCAAGTGCTTTAAGATCAAAGACTCCCACTAAGAAGTGGGTTTCTAGGCAAAACTAACCATCCTAATTAAATTTGTGCAATGCAACATATCATTTTTGAAACAATGGTCATTCAAAAATTATCAATGTTTACCTGCATAAATCTTAAAAAAATCATAACCTGAAGAAATGTATGAATCAACACCTCTAAAGGTTATGGTTATGGTATAGTTTTTTTTAAAGGAATGTTCAAACAGCATCCACACTGAAATGCTCTTAAAACTGAGAATTCTTCATGAAACATTATGAAAATTCACTGTTGTTAAAGCAGAAATCTCACCTGACCAATATGGTCAGAATGATCAAATCTGATCATCCATTTTCAAACTGATGAACTCATCAAATGGTAATCAGCTTGAACACAAAATCAAACCAATTCATTGATAACCTCACAAAACTAAAGATGTTCAGATTCCAAAACTCTTATCCTCTCCAAATGGATGATACTTTAGCACATGATACAATCCATCTCCCTTCAGTAAAAAGAGTATCTAGCATTGTATTCATAAGGCAATAAATCATGATAAAATCCTGCTCCGGTTACAAGACTTGGAGCAATCAGGATCTTTCTTGCCTTCACCACATACATAACCTTCATAGGTTATTAAATGAATGTCAACAAAACATTCCTCTATGATAAACTAAAAGAAGTAGCTTATGTCAAACAACCTCCAGGTTTTGAGATAAAATGAATTCCTCAACCATGTAAGAATTGGATAAAGCTCTTCATAGACTTAAACGATCCTTTAAGAGCATGGTAAGATATTCTCTCAAACTATTTTACGGAAAACATTTTGCAAGAGGTATGATAAACAACACTGTATATCTATAAAAATGTGATTTTGGTATAAATTCGTGTTGATCCTTGAGTCCACCAGCACAAAAATAGGCAAACAGTTTAAGAAACTGAGGACTAAAAGATTTGAAATAAGCATGATATGTGTTCTCACCTACCTCCTCAATTTTCAGATTAAACAATCTGAAAGAGGCATTTCAATCAACAAAGAAAAAGATGTCAATGATCTGCTGTGAATGTATGACAAAATTGGTTCATCAATGAATACTCCAATTATGCCCCCTAACATGTTAGGACCTGATCTTAACGGCAAAACTGTAAATAAGTTTCAGTATAGAGGTATGATTGGACCACTAATGAACCTAACTACAAGCGGACCTAACATTCAATTCTCAACTGATCTATGCAAGACATCAAGCAAACGTAAGGTATCCCACCTTATTTCTGTTGAGATTTTTCATGTACCAAAATGGTACTCTCAGTCTTAGTCTTTAGTATCCAAAACGTTTAGGTTTTAACCCTGAAGGATAATAAAACTAACTCTCTTGGATACATCAACCAAAAGGTTCATTGATGTCAGCTCCATAATCTAATTCTCAAAAAGATTGATTGTTGAACTAGGTATGCTGAACATTGATTCAAAACCTAAAGCTTCAACACTGACTGAAGAAAACTGAAGCTTCAATGCCTTCTTTTAAAACTAAACAAACTTTCATGTTAAATATCAGTTCAGTTTTTGCATACAACCTTTAACTTGCTCGAGCAAAGTAACTGAGCAATAACATATGTCTCATTCATGGATTTGCATGAGCACGTGTGGTTTTGTCGCCTTCGCTGGAGTACAAATATTGGTTAAGCTAAGAACTAAACTCACTAGTTTATTCTCTTCAAGTTTAGTTTATAAAATGATTTTATCAAAATCTTTAGCTATCTCTCGAGTGAGGTAACTAAGCAATCACAGATGTCTCATTCATGGATTTGCATGAGCACCAGTGATTTTGTCGCCCTCATTGGAAGATGGATGATAATGATGATTCCAATAATCAGTTTAGCATAACATAACATCAAACCTGAACCTAGTTCAGCTTCTTTACATCAATCAATAGGTCATTTCAAAAATTAAATTTCAAAATTAAAATATTAAAAAAATTAATTTCTTACAAAAGAAGTTAACTAATTAAAAATTGTTTTAATAAAATGATGAATTTCAAACGTTCGAATGACCTCACCTTTTACTCTTACCTACTTTAACAGTGCACAGACGGCTGTTTACTGTTCTAGGTGTCAGATACATGCTTTGCTGACTTTCATTAATTACAAAGTTTAGTACACATGTTAAAAACAAACCCTAAAACTACTCACAAGTTACACTTGGTAACTATATATCAAACCCTCAAGAAAGTAAAAAAATCAACCAATCATATAAACCCACTTCACCGATTTACAAATTGCTCATCATAATTAACAAATCCTCTCACCAAGAACACACACACAAAACCTCAAAAACAAATCTAATCATCAAAACCCTAATCACTCAAATGGCAAACCAAGAACAAATTCCTCCACAACAAGAACAACCCTTTGTTGCTGCCAAACAAGTTAGCTTCAATCTTGAAGACATCATCCTCAACACAAACAATGAGGTTGCTCTTCTCTACCCAGAACACAATAACCAAAAATATTTTAAATGTGTTTCTGATTTCATTTCCAAATTCTGCCTTAGAAAACCATTTACCAGATCTCCTGACATGTATAAGGAATACTTGGCCGAATTCTGTTACTCAGCCATAGCTTTAGAGAACTCTAAGGTTTCCTTCTCAATCCTAACTGGTGGTATTTTTGGAGAAGTAGGAGTAAATACCTTTAGGAATGCCATAGGTGCACACTACCTAGCTCACTTCAGTGAATACGTTGCACCACCATCTATTGATATCGTTAGGCAGTGGTTTCTAATGATTGGGTATGGGGAAGAGGTTTCAGCAAAAGGAACTCTCAGAAAGAATCTCCTTCCTCCTAGGTGGAGGTTGCTAATGGTACAAATCATCCAATGTTTAGGGTGTAAAACTGGGGGATTTAATTAAATCATAAACAAAGATGCCATTATACTATATAGTCTAGCCAATGGCATTAACATAGACTATACAAACATATTTTGGGAGGACATCATTATCAAGCTGAAGAAGAAACAAAGGGAAAAGGTTGTTCCCTACACTCGATTTATCTCCTTACTAATAATGCACAAAATGAAGGAAGGATATGGGGATGATGAGGTCACACTTTACCTCACTCAAGTCTTCAGTGTCAACAATTAGGCACTGAAGCCCAACCAACCTAAGGAACCTCCCTTCACAGCTCACATGTTGGCTATTTGAAATGCAAATGAGCCTGTGGCATTTAAAGCTCCCAAACCCGCTTTCATTGCTGAGAGGGTTCCCCAAGGCACAAATCTTAGAGCTCAACCTAGACACAAGAAGCAATCTTCTTCAAAATAAACCTTTATGTCCAACAAAGAGGCAAGAAAAGGTGGGTCTTCTAACGCACCCACTGGTTCCAAAACTGGCCATTCTAAGAAAAAAAAGAGTCCAGCTCGGCCATGGACTCAAACCCAAGCCAGCCTCCAGTTTCTACCCCTGTGGATCCTGGAATGCATAAAAAGGACCAGCAGGTGGCCCAACCTCTTTAGGGGTCACCAGTGAAGCAAGAGTTAACCCTCAACTTAGTAGTGGTATATCAGCATTTAATCTAAATGAGCCTATTTATACTGCATCTTTCATTATTCACTCTGAGTCTGCATCAAAAAAATGATGCTTCAACAGTTTCCACAGCTAAAGCTGATCCTGGAAATTCTGCTCCTATTGATTTTGTACCTCAACAACAGGGTATAAATAAAGGAACCAAAAACACTTCATATGATCACTTATTTGTAGGTACTGACCCATATGTTCTTGCAGACCAAACCAAATTTGTTAGTGAAGGGTTAGACACTGTCCTCACTCAACCTTTAACAGGAAAAAGAGCCAGCTCAATTGCTAGACAAGTTAAGGAAGAAGAAGCCTCCAGCATAATCAAGTTAGAAGATCTAGCAAAGCTGGTGTCTAATGTTCAGCCATGCATCAAAGACCTGGAT
The DNA here is from genome assembly GCA_026074375.1 of Tanacetum coccineum. Taxonomy (NCBI): domain Eukaryota; kingdom Viridiplantae; phylum Streptophyta; class Magnoliopsida; order Asterales; family Asteraceae; genus Tanacetum; species Tanacetum coccineum. The sequence goes on along the minus strand of BQNB010097291.1, from coordinate 4,373 downwards.
TCACCTGAAGATTATCTTGTTATTATTATAGAGGAAAGTGATGAAGAGAATGATGAAATTCATGCCACTAAAAATGTTGAAACTGAAGATTCTTCAGTTCATAAATCTTCATCTCCAAAGTCTTCTCTAATTCAGGAGCTTACCAACCAAGTTCTCATTCTTCAGTATCAAAAGAATAAACTGGAGCTAGAAAAAGATAAAGCTAAAGCTGCTCTCCTTAAAGCTCAACCCTCCTTTCCCAGTGTGGAACAACTCAATGAGCTACTGATAAAGCCCTTGAAAACTAATTTCTCTAATATTTTAACAGCTCATGACCTCAGCAGCTCACTACCAACTGAGTTGAAGGACATTCCCTCCAAGCTGAATAAACTTACTAAAGAAGTACAAGGGTTAAAGAAGCAAGTTCATGATTTGGAGATTGAGCTTCTAGAAGAGTTAAACGAAATTCCTACCAAGCTGGAAGACTTTACAAAGACTGTCACCAGTCTTACATCTCAAATCGCTGAACTGAAAACTCTCCAGTGGGAACTTCTGTAGGAATTTCTTTCTCTACCAACACAGGTCGCATCAGTTCAAGCTAAGCTAAAGACCTTGGATGCTCTTCCAGGTCTCTTGTCAAATGTCACTAAAGCTTTGAACAAGTTTGCTCAGGTTTTAGACTCTGGATTATCAAAAGCTGGAGATCAAAGTGTTCCTTTAGCAGGCCAAGCTGACACTATGCCTGCTGAGGGGGAGAAGAACACAAATCAAGCTACAATCTCCTAGCTTTTTCAAAGAAGAGCTAAAAAAGTAAACCTGAACCAATCACAACCTGAAACCATAACATTACCACCTATTCCACCAGTCATCACAACCACGACAACTCAAATACAATTCCCCTCTTTCCAACCAACAAAAAGCTCCTCTTAACCTGAGGGGGTGCATATCAAGAAATAAAAAGGCAAAAAGGCTTTATCTTCAGAAGAGGCTGAGAAAGAAAGCACTAAAAGTGGCTCTAATGATGAAACAACACATATGCCTGGTTCCACAGTTAAATCCTCTAAGAAAAAGGAACTAAAAAAGTTTAACTTTGTCACTGAAAGTGGAGAACATGTCTACTTAACCAAATAACAAATTAGTGCACAAAAGGAAACAAAGGAGGAAGCAAAAGCTAAAGCTACCAGACGTGAAGGTGAAATAAGAAAAGAAGAATTGATTGATCTTCTTGGTTTAGATGTGGTGAAAAAGTACTACAATGACAAGTTACAGTATGATAAATAATATGACAAAATGCTAAATAGAAGAGCAGCATCAAGAATCACCAACTGTGATGTCTTGACCAGAAAGGGTCTAATTACACTCAAAGTGTACAGAGAGGATGGTACAAGTGAAATTATTCCCAATTTCAAATCCAGTGATCTGCACCTTGGCGAATGGATAGAAGTGATGGAAGCATGTTCAAAAAGAACTAGAAAAAGATGGGAAATCATCTACAAACAGATAGGGACAAGAATGGACTATTTTTACACAACTGAAGCAGAACTGGGCATAAACTTAGATATTCCTCTAAGCAAACAGGACACTAAATGATCTTGCACATAAGAAAAGAAAACATGCTGATGACATCCACGACTACTTCAAAGCTAACAAAAGGCTTAAGTCATCAGTTTAGTATGAAGATCATTTACCAGGTACTATGCTTAATAAACTTGTCCTTGGTATGATTTTGTTCAATTCATATCACAGATATGATTTTGTTACTATTGAAGACTTTAGAGATTTCCCAAACACCATGCTATACACTATACAAGAAATCTTCTTTAGACTTAACCAAGGTCCAGGGCTAGATGATCATGCCAGGACTTTCAGTTCTCTTTTTCTTGCTGAAATTGATAAGAGAAACCTGAATCCACTCAAGAAGATGAGAGTCATTGAGCAGCTAAGGCAATAGAATGTAATCTTTTGTAATAACTTTATCTTATGTATTGATTTGTAATGAAAGTTAGAATGAAAGGTTTTTAGTTTATGTTGTTCAATTTATATCAATTATGTAAGAAGAAGTTATTTGCTCACTTATAATTGATTTTAACTTAGGCTATTTGTATATTCAAATAGGGGGAAATTGTTGGGTTCAGTTCATGAGTCCTTCAGTCTCTTAGTAGATTTAAACATAAAATCCCTTAAGTGTTTCTCAAACTGAGTCTTTCAGTTTGAGTTACTGAAGCCCTTCAGCTTCAGTCGCTAAAGTTTCTTCAGCATCAGCTCTTCAGGTCCTTAGAAGATTAGGAAGTATCATCACTTCAGCGTATGCAGCTGTACAAAAACTAAAGAAGGACTCTTGGTTGGAGCTTCAGTTAAGCTTGGCTGATAATTCCAAGCTGAACGTTTTCTATCTCTTTAACAGAAGCTGAAACATGTGTTTCACTTATAGAAGGTTTACAAGGCGAGAAAAAGATTGCTTTATGTCAAAAGGAATAAAGCAATATCCTTGAGAAATGTTACTTCTAAAGTTGGTATAGAAGTACATTAACTTTCCTTAAAGGACTGTACCTAATATTGAAAAGCAAACATGCATTACATGGTAGGTTCAACCACCCACTTAATGCTTGCCACGTAGACTAGGTTAAACTTGTAAACCCTAATTCTTTTGCCTATAAAAGGAAAGGGATTCCTAGAGTAAATGATATCTCTTCCAATTAATGTGATACACATTAAATAGTTCATTTATCTCTCAAACAAACTGACTCGTACCACTGAACGTTGAAGATTCAGTTTGGTCATAACAAGTTTGTTTTCTTATTCTCATAACTTTGGTTAGAGAATAAGTTCAAAGGAGATAACACCCCAATTGTCATTCAACCACCTTGCTATTCCACAAACAATGTGTGTCATAGATTCTTTATTTGATTCTAATAAAAGTCTATACATTAAAAACTACGTCTGTGTGTTTTAAACTTGTTCTTTATAATGTTTATATATATTTGTTTAAAACTCACTTTGTTGCTATGGAATCTGATTAGTTTTTGTCAAGTGTTTAGGTGGGATGTAGGGATCACATGACCAAATGAACCTTAATCAGCAGACAATTGCATATTGTCTAATTTGGGGGTTGAAGATTGACATTGGGGCAATTATTTTCTCAGACTTGATTCATAAGCTTCAAAATGGAAAGAAGAGCAGGGAATTAAATATTTTCTATGCAATGATTTTATCCTTGATTTTTGAAAAATTGCTTGGAGAAAACTACATCAGCAATGATCTCACTCTTGTTAAACCCCACACCATAACAACTGCTTCATTTTAAAAACCTCTAGCATCTGAAGTCGCTTTGACTTTACACATGCTAAAAGTAGCTAAACATTTTCAAGATCATGGACAGTCTTTGATCCCTCCCTTTGGGGAGGTGAATGCTGATGACACAGCTGATAAGTCCTTGTCCAGGGCCTCTGTGCAGCCTGTCACCCAGCCCAAAGCACCAACTGACCTAAAGATAAAGAAGAAGAGAATCCCACCTTCTTCTAAACCAAAGTCTCCATATAAGGTCAGGGTTATCCTTCCAAAGAAACAAATCGCTGAGACTCAGCATTTTGAAGTCACAGTGGCCACCACTGATGCCACCAAGATTCTAGTAGCCTCTGAGTTGGCAAAGGAGCAAGTAAACCAGCCTTCAGCCACTGAAGCCAAAAAGGTAACAGTATTTTAAATATAAGAGGCACTACAAGCAACCACTCTCAAACTTCTATAGGAGAGAGTGGTGAAGTTAAGGGCTACCCCCAACCCAATAGAGAGTCAGAGTCAGCATAAAATTTCTCATATCTTATGTACACTCTGTATTTGCACTCAGGGGATGATACTGAAAGGCTGAAACGCCTGATGTTTAACTCTGAAAACTCTAGACTTTGCTGGATTAACCCATCCGTGCATGAAATTTGACCTCTGTATGAACTATACTCACTCAGACTTAGAGGTCCTCTTAACCAATAAAAAGAGTCCCAAAGTCTTAGACTTTTGAGGGGACTAGATAATCATACCCAGTCTTCTTAGAGGCAGTGAATGGCGATCCTTCCCTATATTATAAACTTACAATGAAAAAAGTCCTAAAGTCTTAGACTTTTGAGGGGACTGGATAATTACAGCAAGTCTTCTTAGGGCCAGTGACTGGCGATCCTTCCCTATATTACAAACTGACAACTAAAAAGAGTCCCAAAAGTTTTAAACTTTTGAGGGGACTGAATAATCACACCCAGTCTTCTTAAGGGCAGCGAATGGCGATCCTCAACCTCATTACAAATTTACAATGTTTATCTAACAAGTTTATGCAGGTACTAAACTAAAATATTAAGGAGGAAGTGAAGGATGCTGGGTTTGTAGCTATGGAGGAGGTCACCTTTGAG
>BQNB010097290.1:0-25420 GCA_026074375.1 Tanacetum coccineum | reverse complement strand
TCACATCCGTTATGAGGAAGAAATTAATGTTTTTGAATATCAAGTTCTAACTCGTGAAATTAAGCCAACCCTAAAGCCTTTGCAAGAAATTATTCAGGAAAATGTCTTTTGTCTGGGGGGGTAATCGGGATCATGTTCCTGCGTGTCTTTGTTACATGCTCTATTGTGTCGTACACTCCGAAAAGTTCAACCGTGCCTATTTCATGGCAAAGCGAATGGAGTGGGTCACTAGACAAAAGCGGTTGATCTTACCCTATGGTATGTTATTGATCCGTTTGTTTAAAGTCATCATGAATGAAAATCCTGAATTAAACGATGAGTCTTATGTCTTGTACGATCGTGTCATGAATCCTCTTGCCGCTCAACAAGATCGAAAGCCTAGAAAGGATCGTGACACGAGAAGAGGTCGTCACTCTACTTCTTCTTCTTCCGCCTTTGACCAACCATCTTCTTCTCATCTCAACGATGATGATGATGATGATGATGATGGAAATGGCGAAGGGACCTCGCGTGCAAGCACTCCTTCCCCCGTTCGTTATGTCAATTCTTTAACCAATCAAGTTCCTCAAAATTTTCAAAACCCACCTAATATTGACCCTCACTTGGAACTATTTTACACCCGCCAAACCGAAATCATCAACAGTCACGTAAAATTACGAGATGAGCAGCGTGGTGGAGTAAGGTCAATCGGAAAAAGTCTAAGAAGGTTGTGGAGAAACGTGACGAAGTGAGCTATGAGAGAAATTACTTTATGACATTATTATCTATATTATATACTAATCTATTATGCCTAGGTATTCAAACTTATGCTACTTATTAGTAAATTAGTACGAAGTACGGGCAACATTACTTGCCTTGGATGATCATTCAATTTTATCATCCTAAACCTATGCTTGCATGCACCTTGATACACTTTGATTATTGTTATATTATGCATGCTTATAAAATTATCAATTTGCCTACATATAATTTCTTGATTGAGCTTAGAATGTTTAGTCTTATAACCTTGATTGCTAAGTATTAGATGATTCATGGTGAATTGGAATTGAATACAAAAGGGAAAAATAGGAAACTGTCTATGTACAGGACTTAAAGCAAATCAGGAAGAACTGGAAAAATTTCCTGACTTCAGAGAACGGCCCCCATAAATAAGGGGCGCCCTCGTGATATATTTAGGACCGCCATGTATATATGGGACCGCCATTAGAAGTCACAAAAATCTTTAGTGTGACTGTCTGATTTTCTGTACAGTTGACTAATCTTTCTTAGACCCAGCTAAACCTTCTGCATTTTGCTAAACCACTTTTGGAATCCAAAAACTCAACTCTCATGCTTTTCCACTTTGATCTTTTCCTTCCTAATTAAATAAGTCATCCTCCCCACTTCTATCATCATCTTCATCTTCCTCACACCATTCTACCATAAATCCCACCAATGCTTCCTCATCTAACCCTTCTAATCAAACTCACCATAATCCCTCCTAGACAACTATTTGTCAACATATCTAGTGATGAAGATGTCACCACCACACCTTCTCCTACAACAAACTCTTCATCCCCAACTCCTCCAAATGTACCATCAAAAAGCACATTCACTAATCAAACATCATCAAGTCAAGAGAACACATCCTCTTCCTTTCACTCAAAACTTTAAATTTCACCACCATCCTCACATAAACCAACTTCTCCTCATCATTTGAACCCTTTGCTTGACAACATTTTGGATGTTCCTCCTAGACCTCTAAACCCTCAACCACTTTAAAGTCATCCTTATTTGGATATCACACTCTCTTTGTTACCAGTCACTCCTCTTGATCACATTAATGACACTCCATCACCACCATCTCCACAAAAACCTCAACCACCTATCATGGGCCATCCTCTTTTCAACAACTATCATGACTATCATGGGTCAACTTGCATATGTTGTTCTCACAACCGAAACCTTTTCCTCACTTTAAGAGATGAGATGAACATCATGTTTGCTCATCTTGAATATCTTCTTACTAACGCAATCACCTCTCACTTTCCACCACCACCTTGAAATGTTTTCAAAAGTTCTCATAAATAGGTCACCTAAAATCTTTTGCTCAAAAGTCATCTTCTGTGAATCATGAATCATCTAGGACTTATCTCATTTGTATGATTAGATTGCAGTGTAATTTATGGATTTATGTTTTCTTGCTTATCTTAGCTCTATTGTATGTTGTATGTGTCGTCTATTTATGTATGAGTTTCTTGATTGTTGAATGAAACTCCATTTTGGGTGACTTAAATCTCATGTATTGGTTAAAGGATATTTGTCTTGCACTTGTACCTCTAACTTTGTTTTGTAGCAAACAATTTTCGTAAGATCGATCCCTTGGTGCCCCAAACAAAGGGGAGCACACATCAAAGGGGAGTCTTGATATCGTCGATTTCTTTCTTCCTACAACAACTCGACGATCATCCTTTTTAAATTCGACGAAAAAGGGGAGAAATGGAACAAAACTCATTAATAATGTGTAACTATTAATTTTATACAAAATGAGTTTATATTTTGTCATCATAAAAAAGGGGGAGATTGTTAATACAAATAATGTCTAAAAACGTTATTTATATTTTTCGACCTCTCAATGTTTTGATAATAACAAAATGAAAAAACGTTTACAATAAAATTAAACGCTTACAAATTATTAATCGTAAAATTCCATTTCTAATATTAGTGTACACTTAAGGTATGGATAAACAAAATCATTAAGCATGATTAGTGATCAAGAAAATATTTTTCTCTCATCCATTACATTTTTACAAAAGATTTTCACAAAATTAATTATACAAAATATTTTCTAATTAAAAGAAAAGTTTTATTAAAAACTTAAAATTTGAAATTCAAATTTTCCCCCTAAAACGAAAGCTTCTACACCAGATACAACATTCCCCACAAAAAGACAAAAAAAAGAGCGGAGTCTAGGTGGCGGCCCCCTTATAGGCCTGGCGGCCCCCTTATATATATGGGACCGCCAGGACCGCCACCAGTTACCGTTGGCTTTTCCTGTCTATAAATACTGGTCCACCCCTTGCTGAAAATCATTCCTCTTGGCATGAAATTTTTCAGTCTCTTCTTTCTCTCTCTAAAACTTATTTCTCTCACTAAAACTCTTGATCACTAACATACTTAGATCTTGTTTCAAGTGATCTAATCTCTTCTTCTCATCTCTTCCCTCTCATTCAAGTGCAAGAGAAGAACACTCGTATTCGTCAAGAAACGAAGTGTTAATTAGTGATCTCTCCTCTTTTCTTCTAAGTACCAAACCTCTATTGTATTTATCTTGTGTATTTGTGTGATTCGGATATTGTGTAGATCTGATAGTGTAGATCTTGTGAGTGTGTATATCTTGTGAAGTGGTAGATTGGTTCTAGCTAAGATTAGGACTCAACATTTAGCTTAGTGTCGGAAAATAACGTAAGCGACGTGTAAACGGTTTTCTCCGCCTAAAGGGAGCTTGTTGACATAGTGAAATCTCGAGTCGGATACTCGGGGAGTGGAGTAGGGCGAAGAGGTGCTTCGTAGCCGAACCACTATAAAATCTTGGTGTCTTGGTTTGGTTGTTTCTTTCCTTATCTCTTTACATTATTATTGTTGTTATCGTGTTTTAGTTTAGATAGTTATTGCTTGTTCATATTGTGATTTGATTGAACATATAACTCGGATCTATACATTTTTGAAAGTAAACTTTTAAACCGTAAAACAAACGTGTAAACTATTCAACCCCCCTTCTAGTTTCCACAATTGGTATCAGGAGCAAGGTCACTCAAGATTTTTAAAATATATTGTATTTTAAAGCTTGGATCGATCTATGGATTCCGACAAATATCTAGAAGGGCAATCTATGCAAAGACCACCACTCTTTGAAAGCGATAGTTTTATTTATTGGAAAAATAGATTCGAGACATACGTTAAATCAAAAGATCTAGATCTTTGGCATGTTATTACCAATAGTGATTTTTAACCTATTGTACAAAATCCGAAAACCAAATTAGATGAGGTTATCCCTTTTGAAAAACAAACTGATAATCTCAAAAAGAGACTTGCGAAAAATAATGAAGCAAAAATGGTTATTTACAATGCTTTGCCAAGAAAAGAATATGAAAGAATTTTCATGTGTAACATGGCAAAAGAAATTTGGAAAACTTTGTTAATCACCCATCAAGGTAATAGCCAAGTCAAAGATAATAAGATCGACCTTTTGGTTCAATAATATGAACAATTCGTCATTTTCGAAGACAAATCTATAAATAATGTTTTTGCTAGATTTAATACTATTATTACTAGTCTTAAAGCTCTTAATGAAAGTTATTCTGGTAAGAACTACGTAAGGAAGTTTCTTTGAGATCTACATCCTAAATGGAGAGCAAAGGTCATGGCGATTGAAGAGTCGAAAGACTTAATATCACTGTCTCTTGATGAGCTCATTGGAAACCTCAAAGTCCATGAGATGATCATCAAGAAAGATTCTGAAATAGTCAAAGCAAAAGTTGAAAGGAAATCTCTTGCTTTAAAGGCTAAGAAAGAATCTAGTGATGAAGAGTGTTCGACTTCCAGTAGTGAAGACGAAGAGTACGCCATGGCGGTAAGAGACTTCAAGAAGTTCTTTAAGAGAAGAGGTAGATTTAAAACTAGGCCTTTTTTAAGATCAACCAACCTGCAGATTTATAACGTTTTCCTAATAAAGGTCAGAAATTGGCTAATATATTATCGTATAACTAACGGCTATAAATCCTAAACCGTGATAGCTATGAGGTTGAAACCAATTGGAGAAGTTAGATTATAATGCCTAGTATCTAACCATGTTTTAAATTCAAGTTTTATATAATACCAAAACCTGAGCAAAAAAAAACACGTTTTCCAAAACAGCTCCAGTTTTTGGACCATCTTCCTGTAAAAAGGTGTCATAACTCCTACAATCCGGCTGGGGGGTGTGGGGATGAGATGGTTTGAGCATAATCCAATTCACCACATGAAGCCCTAAGTGTATACTTTCCCAATATCCAAAAATATGAGTAGGCACAACCACAAGTTTTGAGAAAAAGCAAGCCGACAACCTACTGGTCTCAAAACAGTCCCTAAATAATCTATTAAACGCTAATCTAAAACTCATTCTACCATCACCAACATCAAAAAAAGCTACCAATTATCTCCTAAGAGCATACCTCATACACAATAACATCATTTTTTTAGGATCAAACAAATATCCTCAAGATCAAATGAAATGCATGCTTAAAAAGATTACCAATCAACCATATGTAATAACTCAAGAATCAAATAATTGAATAGGTAAATTTAGGGATACTTACAACACCAAGATTGATGGTTGAAAATCAAAACATAAACCCTAAGTGGGGTGTATGGGCTGCCGAAACCAAGGGGACAAAACCCAAATCTTTCCTTGATTTTTACTTATCCAAATCCTTCACAATCAAACCCTAATCACCCCTTTATCATTCTTGTAGCCTCTAATCAAATCCAAACCTTAAAAATCTTCAAGTTCTTCAATTCAAGATTTTTCTAAATCAATGCATGGTTGATTTTATCATTGGGGAATGATTGGGGTTTATAATAGTGTTGATTTAAGGTGAAAATGAGTAGATTAAATGGAGTTTTGAAGATCAATTGAGGGTTTGGTGGGTTGTGTGTCGAACCAAGAAGAAGGAGAAGGAGGGAAGAACTTTTGTCTGTGTTTTTGGTTTCTCAGTATGTGTATATGTCGGGTTATATAAAAAAATAGTGGGCTTAAATTAAATAAAAGGTGTGTGTGTTGGTTTGGGCCGCCGGCTAAGAAAGGGGAAGAGGGAGTGGGCTTTGGCCCATTCTCTCTTAACTAATATTACCTATCATTCCCGGGCCCTAAAACCATTTCTAGCCCGATACTTTTTCCTAAAACGCAATTATCGTCAATGTGCAATATTAAATAGAAAATAAATAAAATTACAAAAACAGAAATTATTTGGCACTCGAGGCCCGTTTACGGAGTCGTTGATTTCTCGTTGCTAAAAAACGGTTAAATTTTTATCACATAACTCTTTTTACTCAAAACAGACGATTTTCACCAAAATCGACAAAATAATTAAAAGAATAAATTCCAAGAATTTATATAATATTCATAAGCTCGAAATATATAGTGACCTTAAATTCAGGGTATTACAACTCCACTTCCTTGTTCATTATGAATGGATAAATGCAAACGAAACGGTGAAAAACGATAATACTTACCGACATAGCAATAACAATAATATAAAACTATTATTTTAATCAAAACTCAAGAATTGGAATAAAATATTAGCTTTCAAAAATATGAGTTCTCACACTTCTCATCTCTTCCCTCTCATTCAAGTGCAAGAGAAGAACACTCGTATTCGTCAAGAAACGAAGTGTTAATTAGTGATCTCTCTTCTTTTCTTCTAAGTTCCAAATCTCTATTGCTATTATCTTGTGTATTTGTGTGATTCGGATATTGTGTAGATCCGATAGTGTAGATCTTGTGAGTGTGTATATCTTGTGAAGTGGTAGATTGGTTCTAGCTAAGATTAGGACTTGACATTTAGCTTAGTGTCGAAAAATAACGTAGGCGACGTGTAAACGGTTTCCTCCGCCTAAAAGGAGCTTGTTGACATAGTGAAATCTCGAGTCGGATACTCGGGGAGTGGAGTAGGGTGAAGAGGTGCTTCGTTGCCAAACCACTATAAAATCTTGGTGTCATAGTTTGGTTGTTTCTTTCCTTATCTCTTTACATTATTATTGTTGTTATCTAGTTCTAGTTTAGATAGTTATTGCTTGTTCATATTGTGAATTGATTAAACATATAACTCGGATCTAAACATTTTTTAAAGTAAACTTGTAAACTATTCAACCTCCCCCCCCCCTCCCTCTAGTTTCCACACATTTCATCTGGCCATACTAAAAAATCGTTGTCGTTTAAACATGTTACACGACTTGTGTGGCGTATTTATTTCACGTCATAATATCTATACTACTTTATAATGAAAATTTCACCCATTCATGAAAAGAGTAGGAATTGAAAAGTTGAAAATTGTACAAACCTTAGAAACTAAATGTACAACCCATTCTACTATTAATATTTGTAATAATGCAAATTGATAATTTCAGATGCTTTGAATGCTAATTGATTAATTATGCATTAATCTTTAGAAATGTACAAGCTTTGAAAACTAAATGTACAAGCCTTAAAATACTAATAATGATGACATTAAATGTGTGATTATTAATTTCATTGAATGCTAATTGTTGATTTGAAAGTTCAAATTAATAGCCCCATGCCTATATAAATCTATTATACCCATGACACAATTCTCATTCACTCAATTCTCATTCACTCCTCCCTATTCTCTAACCACCGTCGGCTGCCCCCTATCACCATCGGTTGTCGCCCCACCACCGCCGGCTGCCGCTGCTTGCCACCGTCGCTTAAATGTTTTTAGGTATTTTTTAATATTTTAATAGAATTATATGATTTGGCATATTTTGAGGGTTTTTTGTTATATATTTTGAAGGTTTATGTTTTCAAATGTTTTTTTATAGATTGAACGAGTGTTATGATAATGAAGATGAACTACAATCATTTAGGCATAAGGCATGACAACAAGATAAAGTATACGAGTGGAGGTTTGGGTATTTACAGCATATGTCATTTATTATGCTCGACAGGTATGAGTGTTGATTTTTAGTTTCCAACATATGTTATAATTTTATTATACACACGAGTCAAAAGAGAGGAATCCCCAAAACACTTATGTGAGGTTGCTAGTATATATTTTATGTGCTTTTATACGAGGTTCTAGGAAGGTTGTGTGTAAAATATGTTTAAAGAGTAGGTAATGACCCGCTTATTATTGTTTATTGTCTAGGTAGAAAAGCCCATTTGCTTGAGGACAAGAAAATCCCAAGTGTAGGGGTATTTGATGAGGTGTCATTTTATACACTTTTTCGGGGTCGTTTAACCCCCTAAATCGTGCATTTATGCCCAAAAAGGTTCTTAAGAGTTCTTTTTTTAGTATTTTATTTGGAAGGATTTGAATTAATTACACGTGACTTGGGCTCATTTGGAGAAGAAACGGACAAGACTACAGACCTATACCAACATTGATCAAGAATTTCTCTACAATGGCTGGAGACAGCGTCACAATACAACGTGACGCCGTCACACGGATAGATCAATGGACGGCGTCACCATATTTAAAGACGGCGTCAGAGCTACGAACCTGCTCATTATCTAGATTATTCTCTTGCATGACGGAATCCGATTAAAATGCGATGCAGTATCAAAGTTTTTCCTATATATACAAACCCGAATTTAGGGTTTTGTGTGTGTAACTTTAGAATAAAAAGAGGGTACGAACCCTAGTTGTTAAGCAGATATTTTGGGACGATTTTTAGGGCCTTAAAAACCCTATTGTACCTCTTCCAATTCATGTTTTAATCAAGTAAGGTTTACTTAATCATTCAATATGTCTTGTTGTGTGATTATTTATTGTTCTTGCTTTATCTTCGACATGCTTGGCTAAACCTCCTATTGTGTTTATTTATGATTGTATGAAACCTAGAATGTAGATCTTAGTGGTGTTGCTTCTTGTGATGGATGTGCACGTTAGGTCTTAAAAAACCAGCTTTTGTCCGCATCGCTGTTGATATGTCTAGGGAAACGTGATTGTGTAGAAAGGATATCATCGGGTAATAGTATTCATACTACCTTGCCCCCTAATATGGTTGATCTACTTTTAATATATTTCATATGCACTTAGTGAACTCCTAGGGGTCATGTATGTAACAACCCGAGTTTCACGATGCGTATGATGATCGCGAATTCGACGTCATTATTATTATTTTATAAATTCATGTGAGCGAACGTCGACATTTAAATTTTATTTGTCGTAAATAATTATTTTCGTATCTAATTACGAACGGAAATTTAAAATATTTATTTTTAACATTTCGCGAGTCGACGTTTGACAGCGTGTTCGTTAAACGTTTTAAGCAACGTAGAAAAAAAAATCAACGCACTTCGTTATTATTATTATTTTATTATTATTATGGTAACAATTTGTATTTTTCGTCCTTGTCTCGAGATAGTCGAAACCGAATCAAAACCTTATTTTTGACAAGAGTTAATATTTTATTAAAAGTTTTAAATTAAATTTAGTGTGACGAAAATAAATTTAGTCACGGAAGTATAATCTCGAGTTTTGGTCGACTTTAATGACGAAACAAATAACCTTTGTATTAATTTTGAAAGAATAATAAGAAGGAAGGACCAAAAATGCCAAAGGGTCAAAGTTGTTTTCTATATAAGTCACCACACACACACTTATAAACTCTTTACCAAAACATTTTCTCTCCCCCTCTCCTCTTTGAACCGCCGGCTGCCACCATCCCACCACCACCGGAAAAGTTTTCCGGTCACCGGAAACCGCCGTGTCGCCGGAAAAAGTCACATGCACAATAATCAACCTATATTTTCCGAATCCTCTCTTCATTTCCTACACATCTACGCAATAAAATAACACATGCAATATGTATTTTATGGGTTGGAGTTCGGGTTAGTTTCAAATAATTTCGGGTTAAAGAGGTGTTTAAAAAGGTTAGATTAGTGATATGATCAAGTGGGTTTTGTCGAAAACGGTTCGGGTCATATGTTTGGGTTGCGTCCGTGGGTTCGAACCACAAAGAAAGCCGGAACCAACACCTTGTGTGTTGTTGTAAGTATCCTAGTTATGTTTATTTCATTGTTTCGTTCTTAATTTGGTTTCGTATATTATATGTTATGAGGTCCGACACTTGCGTTGGTTAGAATAGATTGTGAATGGGTTGATTAGTTGACGGAGATAGGTTAGCTAGGCGTATTTTGATATCGTTGTGAGGTGAAAATGAAGTTTCGATAAGTTTTGTAAATGTTAATTTCGAGCAGAAAGTTTGGCTCAGAAAACGAGGTTCGAAAAATCATAAAAACTGATTTTTGATATTGAAATGTGATTGAGTTCGTCCTAATGTACGTTTCGGTAATTCGAACGCCCCGTAACTCCTAATAACGAAGAAGTTATGGCCGATCGAAGTTTGAAAATTTTATAAATTCCCAATCAGCTATTTCGCAAAGTATACATTCTGTCCAGATTTTTAAACGAGCGTTTTGAGCACTTTCGAGTCCGTTTTAGCCTTCCGGCAAAACACGAAAGTTGTCCGAAAATGACGTTTTACATAAAAAAAATTATTGGTCAAAGTCACGAAAATGTGATATAGCGGGTCAAAACTAATGGTCAAACTGCTGTGTTTTTATTGAAAATACAAGTTACAGCAGAATTGAAAAAGGGCATTTTGGTCATTTTCTGTCGAGATTCAGGTCTCGGCTAAAACTAAAAAGTTGTCCGGAATATCGTTTCGCATAAAATATCTTTTATGTCCGAGTTGTGAAAATATGATTTAGTGGGTCGTTTTGGTCGGGTCAGATTTAAATAAAAAGTATATATATATAGTAAAAGTCAAATAAGTCAAATGTTGACTTTTGTAAGTCAACGGTTTAATACTAAAACTTGTCGGGTGTTATAAAGGCAATTAAACGTTACTAATATTATCATTATAATAACTTGTATTTAACGATTGATTCAAAAACGAGATATTCCAAAAATAGAAACTTTTGTAATTTACAAGACATAGTTCCAATTCGTGTAATTAATAATCACAATGAATGTCGAAAGGTCGACGAGATGACTAAACATACTTATAATTGTAATTGGAATACGAGACTTACTAAAAATAGTAGTTTTCTGAAAATAGCAACTTACTTAAAATATAAAGTTTCTTAAAATAGAAAGTTTACAATAAAGTATTGTAACGTGTAAGAACGAGAACGATCGTAACAGTTTAAGAATTAGGACGCGCAAGTGGATTTCTCATCACATATGTATGTATATTTATACTAGTTTTGATAGTTGCGATGCGCGCACATCAGATCGTATCTTACGATTATATTAATTGAAACGACTAAATTATAGGTCGTGGTTGAGCTCGTCATCAAATAGTTCGTGATTGTATCGGTTATTTAATCTTCGGCTTCGATCAAGGTGAGTTCATAGCCTCGCTTTTAAGTGTTTTAAATATTTTTAAACCCGCGAGGGGGATACTTGCTTGATTTATAATATATTGAGAACGCCATGATGTTTGATACTAAATATGGATTCCAACTTCACTAGTGTGTATATGTTTTTTTACTGTGTGACCGTTAATTGCCTTGTTGATGGTGAACGCTAATGCATTAAATAGATCTACTGGGCTTGACAACCCTGTCCGGGGTATGAATCTAAAGGTGAGCACCCTATAACGGACATTTTGTTGTTAGTATTGGGAGAAGGGGCATACTTCTCGGACATGATTTCGTCTTACGGGATGAATGTGTTAAGTGTCGGTACACAGGCTCATTTGTTGGAATTCATTTACTTATTTATAACTTTGTCTTACAAAAAAATAAAAAAAAATAGCATTGTTTTTTATTTTGATGAACAAATATGCATTTTAATGTTTTGTGTAAAACTCTAGGAATTCACACTAACGTTTTGTTGATGTTTAAGCATGTATTCTCAAGGTTTAGGTATCAATGTGTGGCTTGGATGGGACGGATATAGCGGGTATCATGGACGGTGACTCGTGTGAACTCTGTTTCAATAAAATGATTAGTATTATTTTAGAAATGAAGTACGTGCTGATGTCGACTTGTAGAATATAAAATTTTCCTACGATAGTTTTCGGACCTTTGTACTCTGATTCTTTTCAAACGAAATAGATAAAATTTATTTAACAAACATATCTTTTATAGTTGTTTGTTAATGTCTCGTTGTGAATTTGTATCGTGAAGTAACACCCAAATGTTGTATTCACGCTAGTATCGGATTTTGGGGGGTGTTCATGAGTGGTATCATGGGGGGGACCCCTCTGGTGATTAGCGAACTAGGTCTTTTTTCAAAGATGACTATATACTGTTTCGAATTTTTTTACGAGTCGTTCATGTTGTTCGATATCCGGCTTGAGCGCTATAGATTTCCGATCCCTTATGTGCCTTATGTGGTAAATTTGATTGAATATTATGTGCGTAACAAGTGGGTGACACTTGGGTTATGAGTATAATTTATAAGTGTATATATATTATTTATATAATATATATATTTATATTTATTTTTATATATTTTTTTTATATATATCTATATATATATATGTGTGTGTGTGTGTAATTATTGTGTGTGTGTGTGTGTGTGTGTGTTGTGTCTTATATAGATATATATTATCATATATATTTAGATATCTATTTAATTATATATATATATTTTATATTTACCAAACGATATTCTCGGTAATCGTTTATGGTGTACGTTTTTATTTATTTGATAATTTGCTTCACTTGCGAAGGAATTTAATTTCTTTCATTACATTTTGATGCGATATGATAAAAAAAAAAATCATTTTGGTACATGATGAAACATCGTTTTTATATGATTTCTTCCGATAATTTTTCGCGACATTATATTTTTTTTGATGATGTTGATTCGTCGTAGTTTGTCGATCCCATTGGGTGATTTATTGTTCGACTTCGAGTTCGAATATTTTCCCATTGCTTTTGAATCGCATATGTTGTTCGTAACCTATTGTTTTGAAATTTTCCAGTTGATGTTATATGTCATCCCATAAACCTTCATTGTTTTGGAAATCGGTATTACGATGTTCCACGTAATGCAATTCATCGGCGTTTAGAAACGTCTATCTTTGGAGCTTTCGAATAAAGTTGGTGCGTTTGCGTTTTGATTCTCTTGTATCGACCTCTACTTAGTAAGTCTTGAAATGTTTGGTTCTGGAAACCCATGAGTTGATGTGTTCAAAAGAATTCTAAGTCATTGGGTATGGCTTTGTATTGGAGTTTGGAGGAATTAAAATGGTGTTTGGTTGGATTTTGAAATAGATTGTACCGCAGTTTGTAACCAGCAGGTTGTGGGGTTGATTGTGAATTATTTTTGGTCTTACGGCACCAGGGAAAGCCAATTGAGATGTTGGCACATGTTTAAGGTACATGTGGTGAGTTAGATAGAATTTTTATACTTTCCGGATGAGTGAGGATATCGTCGTTTTTCTAAAACTCGTCAAATCTGGTATACCGTTCGGGATAAAGGAGTATTTACTCCATACTGTTGTAATAAAGTTTTAAAAGAAAATTTAGGTACCTGTAGAAGGCTCTTAGGGCTATCACCTCCAATCGGTTTCACATCAAAAGCATCAATAAATTTCAATTACGGTTCATTTCGTAACTACAAAAAATTTGTCAATAGTATTTTGTGACTACTTTGGGATAGCACACTTGTTGGATACGTTTCAAATACATTCTTGGTCTGTGAAGGCCATGCTGAAATTAGACTAGGAGGTGTAGAGAACCTTTTGGTACATGTAGGAATTCGGATGGAGTCATATTGACGCCTGACAAATGAGATATCGCCGAAATAGCAAAACTAGTCAAAAATTAAGACCAGAATTTGAATGAGTAATAAGTTCAAAAACCTTTATAGCAACACCTAAATATGTAAAACTGTAAGTTCTAGATATTGAACAAACTTAGATTGAGCGGTCGTTTCGGCTTTTGCGGACGCACAGTTTAGGAGATACACTTAATTTAGTGGAGCGATAAATTTTGGAAAATGGTAGCTTTGATAGATAGGGGCAAAATGATAATTTCACCTTGGTTATGAAACTTTTTGGGCAGTGGGCCCTATGTTTCTGGAAAATAGATCGATATCTTTCCGTAGACGTAAACCTCAATACTTTTATCGTCTCACGGACTAGTACTAGGAGGATTTCAAGATTTAGGTTTAAATGGATTGAGGTTTTTGTTGTCTCATTAGTTTTTTATCATTATCCACCGGCATGGTGATTGTGCATTTCTTTAGCTATTATTTTGTTAGAAACTCTAGGAGAGTTTATGTATATGTAGTTTATGTATTGGAAACTTAGAACCGTTACAGTTGGATGTAGTGGCTTTGAAAGCCAATGATGTATCCCTTTTTGGGAAAAATTGGTATGTATGTATGTTATTTTCGGCCAGCGTTGTTTTACGTTCGTTTGTATTTGTTTACGGTTAGATTTAGGAGGAGGTGTTATTGTGTTAGGTTTTACTATTGAGTGAAGCCTGCTAGGTCGTGGTTCCCCGCGGCACTCGTTGTGTGAGATTGATTTGACAGTAGTGTTGGGTGACCTTCAATTGCGAATTCTTTCGCTCTGTATATGATACTTGCTTGCATTGTCCATGAGTGGGTATTATTTTTGAAACTTGTTGTGACCGTTGACCAAACTGTATCAAATGATGTCTTGCGAATTGATGATTTTAAAATGCGGATCGCAATAACGAATTTGTGTGTTGAACAAATGCCGTTGCGCGAATTGTACTGATTTTATTGTAGAATTGTTTGTGTAAACAATGGAGAATGTTTTTCAACTTTCTTAAAACTGACCCTATGTGTACAAATAAAATTTTCTTTCAAAATAAAATATTTTTCTTTTTAAATTTTAAAATGGAAGATGGAATGATGCTATCTTCTTTTCTTTCTTTTAAAAACAACCATGTTTTTATTTTTATTTTAAATTTTTTTATGCCGAGAAAATGACTTACGCGTGTAGCGTATGGAAAAGAAACGTTTTGACGAGGATGGACATGATGTCGTTTGGTCCTCATTTATGCATAACTTGATCAACTATGTTAATTTAGGGGAAGGAACCACGCTATGTCGGGTAAATCGTCCATCTAAAATGCTTGCTAATTGAGATAAAATGTTTGGGTCAAGTTTCCGTGAAATGAGAAAATTTTTTTACACTTCTTTGGATTTTTATGCAAAGTATACCCCTTTTCCCTATTGATGCTAATGGAGAGAGTCTTATGCGAGTGGTTATGACCGAGTTGTCCCGAAGAGGAAATACCTATGGTATTGTTCGGAACGAGTGTGTCTAGAAAGGAGCGAAATCTAGTTCGTGGTAATGTAGATCGGTGATTGTTATGGAGACGTGTCAAGACCAAGTATAGTGGGTATGCTAGTAAGCAATGATAGATCCGAGCTATCAAGGGTGTAAACCTGATACCGACACTGAGAAGGGATCGTCTTGGAGATGTAAAGATCCCTAAGGTGGGTGGAAGTTAAGAAGGTTAGTCCCGAGGTTGAAGGTGAGAAATAGAGAAGACTTCTCCTGCATTAGACGTGTGTTGCCAATGATGTATCAACTTATGGCCGTGAAGAAGACTTCTTTCCCCGAAAAAGAAAATAGTGATAGTGTAGTTTGTAATATACCTTAATCATCAAGGAATAGAATAAGACACTATACAATACTTGACCAGGTTGGTGTAGTGACCCTGCTCCACGGACGTGCGACTCACGGGCGTGAGGTGTGGCGAATTTGATTGGAAACTTTAGCAAAATGGTGACGTCCGTTCCCATTACTGGAGGGACAATCAACATAGCCAACGCCTTAAGTTGAACGGTATCAAATTAGGAATGTGAGTGATTATTTTATTTAAATCTGATTCGGATGATTTGATTTCATATGGGATATTACGCGTGTTTGGGACAAGCGATTTGTGCTAGTCGCCGTGCTTTTCGTGTATTAACGGTGAATCTTTGATTTCTCGTCACTGAGCATTAAAGTTCTGATGCTAATAATATTTTCTTGATTGTTTTTTATTTGGCTTTCGACAATATTGTGTTAATATAGCGGGTTAATCACCGCCGAATTATGTGAAATTTTTTTTATTGTGTTTTACGTGCTATGTGCTTTTGATTTGGTAGTAAGCGCTTATGTAGCTTTTGTGTGGCCGTGTTGTGGAATAGGACGTGTGTGAATAGGTCTATATAAATACCTGAATGAAGAAGAAGGTTCAGTTTGAGAGGTACACAAGTTTAATAGGACCATTGTCGATACGTGGCGTGTTACCCACAGCATGACTTTGGTGGCTAAAAAATAGCCGTGCATTTAGTCGATATCATTACCAAGAGGCCTAACCATCCGGCAAGCCAGGTATAATAAGCAATCTAATCGGTTAGGTATGAACCTGCGAAATGAGCATAGCCATTGCTAAGGCTTCCTGATAAGTAAGCACGGATATTTTGCTAAAACTTATAAAAAGCAGGCATGATTATTGCTAAGCGTGATGATAATCTAGGTAAAGACATAGAGTCATTTTAAAATGACTAATAGGCAAATATGTGCTTAATTGAATGTGTGATTCTATATGATAGTGCTAATGCGTTTGATGGGGTCGTGCATACTTCGGAATATTTTTCGCAACCGGTGGGCCATTATTAAATGAGACCGGAGGGGCGACATGTGTATTTTGGTTTTTGGATATTGATGAGTACTCTGGTTCTGGATGATGACGCATAAAAATATATCGGTTTTGATTATTGACGTATCTTTTGATTTTCGTTTAGCAATGTATGTTTTTGTTTGTTTGAGGTCGTGCGTTTTTGTGTTGTTAGATTGATCACTCATACTTAAGATATTGGGTTTGATCTTTCGTTTTAAAAACGTCGCGACTTATGTTTTCTCCGGAATTTGATCCGTGGCATATTTTGTCTCTTGTAATGAGAGCGATTGTAATTATATTTGTGATCTCTTGGGTATGAATTACTATTTGTTTTGTTGACTTTTCGTCTGGAATTGTCAAGGCGAGTATTATAACGCGTGATCCTTGCCTTCGAGCATGTGATTCCATTCCATCGTGAGGAATCCGTCTCACTACAAGTAAAATTAAGACGAGTAAGAAAGGACGAGCACCGGGACGACGCTCCCTTAAGGTGGGTGGAATGTAACAACGAGTTTTTGAGGTATGAAGATCGCAAATTCGGACGTTCCATAATTATTATTTTAATAGTTTATGAGAGCGAACGTTGACATTTAAAATTTTATTTGTCGTAAATAATTATTTTCGTATTCTATTACGAACGAAATTTAAATATTTTTATTTTTTTGATGTTTCGCGAGTCAACGTTTTGAATCCGCGTGTTCGTTAATACATTTTTCTAGCAACGTAGAAAAATTTCGGTCGCCCACTTCGTTATCTATCTTTTATGATGAAATTTGTATTTTTCGTCTTGTCACACGAGTTAGTCGAACCGTATATGTTAAAAACTTTTATTTCGTACGTGAGTTAATATTTTATTAAAAGTTTTAAATTAAATTTAGTGTGACAGAAATAAAATTAGTCACGAAAGTATAATCTCGAGCCATGGTTGTCGGTTTTTATTTAAGAAAAACATTTATGTGTCAAAGATAAAATAAGGAAAAGAGGGGAGGACTATTTTTGCCAAAAGCTCAAAGTATGGAAGTGTATAAAAGCATTTTACTTCCATTTATTTCATTAAAACTCACACACACGACACTATATTTCTATTCCTCTCCCTCTCTTGCTCAACGATGGTCGAACCCACCCTCCGAAAATACTTTTCGGTCGTCAGTAAACGTCGCGGTCGTCGAAAAAATGACATGCAAAATCATTCATTTTATTTTCTTATTCCCTCGTCTTTTTTTTCGTTTTCCACCAAAAATTATATATTCATGCAATGAGCAATTTTTGAAGTTAGAGTTCGGGTTAGTTAAAACAATTTCGGTTTAAAAAGGTGTTTAAAAAGGTTAGATTAGTGATATGATCAAGTGGGTTAGCATTGGAAATGGTTTGAGATTGTGTTTGTGTTTATGTCCTAAGTGTCCGAGTCACTAGTAGGCCGTATAACCAACACCTTGTGTGTTGTTGTAAGATATTAGTTTTGTTTATTTCATTGTTGTTCGTAATTGATTTGTATATTATTATTTGATGAGGGTCCGACACTTGCGTTGGTTAGAATAATTGTGTTTGGGTTGGTTAGTTGTCGGACGATAATTTAGCTTTGGGGTATTGTTGATGTCGTCTTGTGAGGTGTATTGTTGTTTTCGATAAGCTTTGAAAATGGTAAATTCGAACAGTAGGTTTGGCACGGAAAACGAGGTTCGAAAAATCATAAAAACTGATTTTTGATGTGGAAATATGATAGAGTTCGTCCTAATGTGCGTTTCGGTAATTCGAACGCCCCGTAACTCCTAATAACGAAGAAGTTACGGCGAAAACAAGATTTGAAAACTTATAAAATGTTCCAAACAGCTATTGCATTGTTTTTAGTTGCTGTCAGAATTTTAAATGGCCATTTGAACACATTCGAGTCCGTTTCGGCCTTCCGGCGAAACACGAAAGTTGCTCAGAATGATGTTTTATTTTTTCGCGAGGCTCGCTACATTTAAAATCGAGTAATAACGGGTCAAAACCCAAGGTCAAAATCTGTGGTTTAATTAAAAATGTCTTAGTTCATGCAGAAACTTGCAGGGGGCATTTTGGTTATTTTTCGTCGCGTTTGGGTCTCGGATAAAACTATAAAGTTGTCCGGAATGACGTTTTATCTTAAAATATTTTTTTGATTCGAGTCGTGAAAATGTGATATAACTGGCGTTCGGACGTGTGTCTGATGTAATTATTTAAGTATATATTAGTCAAAGTTCTAAAATTGGACTTTTGAAAGTCAACGGTGTTAATACTAACTTGTTCAGATGTTTTAAAATTAAATAAAATGTTACTATTATTACAAGTGTGATATTTTAAACTTAACAATTATTATGAGCGAAAAAGATACTAAAAATAGTAACTTTGGAAATATTCGGATATAAAACCGATACGAGTGAACGATAATCAAATTGAATGTCGAAAGTTCGACGAGATAACTAAATATAATTATAAATATAATTAGAAGACGAGACATGCTAAAAAATGGTAACTTTTCGAAAATAGTAACTTTCTAAAAATAGACAGTTTCCAAAAACAGAAACGTTTTCGACGATGTCATAATTAATTAATGATGGTTTATAAATCAATTAAGTGGAGCTTTGGAATTAGGGACAGCGCAACGTGGATTTTCTCATCAATATGTGTATGTATATTTATACTTTAGTTTTGATAGTTGCGATTGCGCGCAATATCCGATCGTATCCTTACGATAAAATAATTGAACGACATAAATTATAGGTCGTGGTTGAGCTCGTCATCGAGTAGTTCGTGATTGTATCGGTTATTTAATCTTCGGCTTCGATCAAGGTGAGTTCATAGCCTCGCTTTTAAGTGTTTTAAATGTTTTTAAACCCGCGAGGGGGTTAACATTGCTTGATTTGAAAGAGTACGCATTATGTTTTGATAATAAATTTTGATTCACATTCACTATTGAGTATTTGCCTTTTACTGGGACGCTGTGACCGTTAATTGCTTGTGATGGTGAACGCTATGGAATTAAATAGTTCTTTGGGCTTACAACCATGTCCGGGGTATGAATCCGAAGGTGAGCACCCTGTAACGGACATTTTGTAGTTAGTATTAGGGAGAAGGGGCATACTTCTCGGACATGATTTTGTCCTACGGGATGAATGTGTTAAGTGTCGGTACACGGGCTCATTAGTTGGAATTCATTATTTATATATAACTTGTCTTACGAGCAATGTTATATGTTTTTGAACATGATGCGTTCAAACTGTTATGTGTAAAACTTATGAATTCACTCAACGTTTTGTTTATGTTTTTAAGCTTGTTATCAACAGGTTTAGGTATCGAAGATGGATTGGTTGGACGGATCGCGGATTCAAGACTCGGTGAATCGGTGAACTGGTGTCCAATAAAATGTTATGAAAATTTTCAGAAATGAAGTTGTGATGTGACTTGTAGAAATAAATTTTCTACGTTAGTTTTGGGACCTTTGTACTCTGATTCTTTTCAAACGAAATAAATGAAATTTATTTAACACATTCTTTTTTAGTTTTTATGTTATGAATCCGTGTGATTGTCTATCGTGAAGTAGCACCCCTAATGTTGGATTACGTACGTATCCGTATTTTGGGGGGTTACGAGTGGTATCATGGAAGCATCTGGTTATAGCGATCTAGTCTTTTCAACGTTGACTTATCAACAGTTTTTGAAATATTTATACGAGTTGTCACCGTTGTTCGATATCCGCGCGCGCATCGTTTCCGATCCCTTATGTGCCTTATGTGGTATATGTGATTGCATATTATGTGCGTAATAAGTGGGTGACACTTGGTATGAGTAATAATTATATACCGTTGTATATATATTATATATACATACTCATACATATATATACATATAATATATATATAATAAGTATATACATATATAATATATTCATTATAGATATATTAAACATATATATATACACATATATAACTATACACTAATATATATACTCTTTTATATATACACTTATATTTATTTACATATTTATATATATATATATATATATATATATATATATATATAGATATATTATATAATATACGGCATTGTTCTTATGGTGTACGATTATATTTATCTTGTAGTTCTTGCGAAGAATTTAATTTTTTTTATACATTTTGTTGCGATATGAATAAAATCATTTTGGTAAATGATGAAACGTCGTTGTTAATGATTTCTTCGAAACTTCTTTCGCGACTTTTCATTTTTTCTTTTGATGATGTTGATTCTTTGTAGTTTGTCGATCCCATTGGGTGATTTATTGTTCGACTCCGAGTTCGAATATTTTCCCATTGCTTTTGAATCGCATATGTGTTCGTAACTATTGTTTGAATTTTACAGTTGAGGAGTGAGACTTTATATGTAATCCATGACCCTCTCATTGTTTTGGCAATACGGTTTTATTAACGTTTTCTCGCGCTCTAATGCGTACGTTTGGAACGTTCTATTTAGGTGCTTTCGAATATATAGTTGGTTGGTTTGCGATTTGATTCGCTTGTATCGTCCTTACTTTATAAGTCTTTAATGTTTTGGTTTGGAAAACAACATGTGATGTTGTGTTCAAAAGAATGCTAAGTCGTTGGGTATGGCTTTGTATTGGTGTTTGGAGGAATTAAAGTGGTGTTTGGTTGCATTTTGAAATGGATTTTATGGCAGTTTATAACAAGCAGGTTGTAGGGTTGATTGTGAATTATTTTTGGTCTTACGGCACCGGGGAAAGCCAATTGAGATGTTGGTACATGTTTAAGGTACATGTGGTGAGTTGGATAGAATTTTAACTCTTCCGGATGAGTGAGATATCGTCGTTTTTCTAAAACTATGTCATATTTGTTATAACGTTGGGAAAAGGAGTATAACCTCATATTGTTTGTAGCAACTTTTTAAAGGAAAATTTAGGTACCTGTTGAAGGCTTTAGGGCTATCACACTCCAATCGGTTTCACATCTAAAGCATCAATTATTTCAAATTTCGTTCATTTTTCGTAAACTTACCAAAATTTTGTCAAATTTTTCACTTTAGGCGACTCTTGGGGACTAGCAGCTTGTTGGATACGTTTTAATTTAATAATTTTGGGTCTGAGAAGGCATGGTAATTTGGACTTGGATGGTTAGAGAAAACTCTTAGGTACATGTAGAAATTCAGATGGAGTCATATCGAACGCCTCCCGAGGATGAGATATCGCCAAAATAGCAAAACTAGTCAAAAATTTAGACCAGAATTTGAATGAGTAACAAGTTCAAAAACCTACATAGCAACACCTAAATATGTAAAACTTTAAGTTCTAGATATTGAACAAACTTAGATTGAGCGGTCGTCTCGGCTTTTGCGGACGCACAGTTTAGGAGATACACTTAATTTAGTTGAGCGATAAATTTTGGAAAATGGCAGCCTTGCTAGATAGGGGCAAAATGATAATTTCACCTTGGTTCTGAAACTTTCTGGGCAGTGGGCCCTATGTTTCTGGAAAATAGATTCGAAATGCTTTCCGTAGATGAAAACCTCAATTCTTTTATCGTCCAGGACTAGTATGTAGAGGATTCCAAAATTTAGGTTTATCGGAATTGAGGTTTATTGTTAGCCTCAAAGTTTTTTATCTTATCAACCGGCTCTTGGTGATGATGCATTTTTTGCTATATTACTTTTGATTTAGAACTTTAGGAGAGCTTTTCATGTATATGTAGTTTATGTATTGGAAACTTAGAACCGTTACGGTTGGATGTACTGGCTTTGAAAGCCAATGATGTATCCCTTTTTGGGGAAAATTGGTATGTATGTATGTTATTTTCGGTGTTGTTATTACAATTGTTGTAATTGTTCTCGGTTAGGAGTTAGGAGGATGTGTTATTGTGTAGGTTGTACTATGAGTGAAGCCTGGAGGTCGTGGTTACCCCCGAGGCACTCGGCTTGTGTGAGATTGATTTGACCCCGAGTGTTGGGTGACTTCAATTGGCGAATCTTTCGCATGTGTATGTTACTTGCTTGCATAGTCCATGAGTGGGTATTATTTTTTGTACTTGCTGTGACGGTTGACCAAACTGTATCGAATGATGTCTTGCGAATTGATGATTTTAAAACTGCGGATCGCAATAACGAATTTGTGTGTTGAACAAATGCCGTTGCGCGAATTGTTATGATTTTATTGTATAAATTGTTTGTGTAAACAATGGAGAAATGTGTTTTCAAATTTCATAAATTGACCCTATGGTGTCAAATAAAATTTTCTTTTAAAAAAAATTATTTTTCTTTTTAAATAATAAGAATGAAAGATGAAATGATGCTATCTTCTTTTCTTTCTTTTAAAAACAACCATGTTTTTATTTTTATTTTTATTTTTAAAATTTTTTTATGCCGAGAAAATGACTTACGCGGTCCCAGAGTGTTGTAGGTATGAAAAAGTAACGTTTTGGCGAGGAATGGACATTATGTCGTTAGGTTTCCCGTTTTTATTTATGCATAACTTGATAACTATGAATTAATTTAAGAAGAATCCACGCTATGTCGAGGTAAATCATCACCTTAAATCTTCTTGCTAATTGAGATTAAATTGTTTGGGTCAGTTTCCGAAATGAGAAAATATTTTTACCCTAAATTAAGGATTTTTTTTGAAGTAACCCCTATTCTTTTGCACTGCATGGAGAGAGTCTCATGCGAGTTGTTATGACCGAGTTGTCCCAAAGAGGAAATACCTACAGTATTGTTGGATACCGCGTGTGTCTATATTAGGAGTGAAGTATAGTTCGTGCGTAATTGTGATGACTATTGTTATGGGAGGCGTGTCAAGACAAAAGTAAATAGGTAAGGCTAGTATGCAATGGTAGTATACGAGCTATCAGGGTGTAAACCTGATTACGGACACTGGAAGGGATCTTCTTGGAGATGTAAAGATCCTAAGGTGGGTGGAAAGCTAGAAGTTTAGTCCGAGGTGAAGGTGGGAAATAGAGAAGACTTCTCCGGCATTTAGACGTGTGTTGCCAACGAATGTATCAACTTATGTCCTTGAAGAAGACTTTCTTCACGAAAAGGATAGTAGTGATAGTGTAGTTTGTAAATATACTTAATCGTCAAGGATTAGGATAAGACACTATACGATACTTGACCCACGGTCAGGTTGTATTGGACCCCTTACTCCACGACGTGCCGAATCAGGGCGTGTATGGTGGCGTATTGTTTGGAAACTATAGCAAAAATGGTGACGTCACGTTACCTTCAGGATGGGACAATCACTTAGCCACGACTTAAGTTGAACGGTATCAAATAGGAATGTGAGCTGAGTGATTATTTTGTTTCGATGATTTGATCATCTGGGATCATTAAGGATGTATTGGGACCAAGCCGATTGTGCTAGTCGCCATGTGAAAACATTAGAATCTTTGATTTTCGTCGAACGAGCAATAAGTCCATGATGCTCAACTATTTTCTTGATTGTTTTCGATTTGTCTTTCGACAATATGTGTTATATAGCGGGATTATCACCGCCGAATTATGTGAAAAATATGCTTTATGTGTTTTACGTGCTATGTGCTTTTGAATGGTAGTAAGCGCTTATGTCGCTTTTGTGTGGCCGTAATGTGGCATAGGACGTGAGTGAATGGGTATACTTACCTGAATGAAGAAGAAGGTTAGTTTGAGAGGTACGCAAGCCTAATAGACCATTGTCGATCGTGGTGTTAACCCACCAGCATATGGAACTATGGTTGGCTAAAAACCTAGCGGATTTAGTCGAGATCATTTCCAAGAGGTTGGACATCCGGCAAGCCACGGTATAATGAGCAATCTAATCGGTTGGGTATGAACCCGCGAAATGAGCATAGCCATTGCTAAGGCTTCCTGATAAGTAAGCACGGATATTTTGCTAAAACTTATAGAAAGCAGGCATGATTATTGCTAAAACTTATAGAAAGCTAGGTAAAGACATATAGTCATTTTAAAATGACTAATATGCAAATATGTGCTTAAATGAATGTGTGATTCTATATGATAGTGCTATAATGCGTTTGATGGGGTCGTGCATACTCTGTAATATTTTTCGCAACCGGTGGGCCATTATTAAATGAGACCGGAGGGGCGACATGTGTATTTTGGTTTTTGGATATTGATGAGTACTCTGGTTTCGGATGATGACGCATAAAAATATATCGGTTTTGATTATTGACGTATCTTTTGATTTTCGTTAGCAATGTATGTTTTTGTTTGTATAGTGGTGTGCGTTTTGTTTTGTTGGAATGATCACCAAACTAAGATTTGGTTTGATCTTTCGTTTAAAAACCACGCGACTTATGTTTTCCCGGATATGATCCGTGGCATATTTTGTCTCTTGTAATAAGAGCGATTGTAATCCCATTCATCATGGGCCTGGGTATAAGTACTATTCGTGGGTCGGGTTCATGACCCGAGGTTGGACTATACGTCATCATTTGGCTTCAATCAAGGTGAGTTCATAGCCTCGCTTTTAAGTGTTTTAAATGTTTTAAACCCGCGAGGGGGATACTTGCTTGTTTTGAAATTGAGAACGCAATATGTTTTGATACTAAATATGATTCCATTCACTATTGAGTATATGCCTTTTTCTGTGTGACCGTTAGTTGCCTTGTTGTTGGCGAACGCTAATGCAATAAATAGATCTATTGGGTTTGACATTTAAATTTTATTTGTCGTAAATAATTATTTTCGTATCTTATTACGAACGGAAATTTAAAATATTTATTTTTAACATTTCGCGAGTCGACGTTTGACCGCGCGTTCGTTAAACGTTTTAAGCAACGTAGAAAAAAAATTCGACGCACTTCGTTATTTTTTTTTTATTATTATGGTAACAATTTGTATTTTTCGTCCTTGTCCCGAGATAGTCGAAACCGAGTCAAAACTTTATTTTTGACGAGAGTTAATATTTTATTAAAAGTTTTAAATTAAATTTAGTGTGATGAAAATAAATTTAGTCACGGAAGTATAATCTCGAGTTTTGGTCGACTTTAATGACGAAACAAATAACCTTTGTATTAATTTTGAAAGAATAATAAGAAGGAAGGGCCAAAA
>BQNB010097289.1:0-25420 GCA_026074375.1 Tanacetum coccineum | reverse complement strand
ACTTATAGGTCTGTTTCAAATGCTTATTCTCAGCAATAAGCTTCGACACCTTATGATCCAATTCTATATTATAATTGTTTCAATCTCCTCTAAGTCCTTTTTAATCTTATCCTCATTCATTTTTCCACTTAGAGATTTAATTCTCTCTTTTAACTTCTTTATGACCGTGTCTTTCTCTTGGGACTGAGCTTTCGTATCATTTATTTCAAACAATTGATCAAAACTTGGAGCACTTTGATTTGAAACAGAATTGTCCCTTTGAAAAATTTCTTGATTATGTTGAGTATCAACTTCTAAAGAGATGCAATGTTTTTCAAGAGTGGTAAAACTTTTGAACAGTTTATCGTAAATCTCTTTTTCAATGAAACCCTTTTGAAGCTCAGTCTTAAGTTTGAGACACTTTTCACATTCACGTACATTCACATCAGAATTATCCACAAAAGAATTCACAATTATGTTCATGATATCTTTTCTTATAACTTGTTCTAAGAGTCGTTCATTTTCGTTCAAAACTTGATTCATTTTCACTTTAAATGTTTTTGACTCTAAACGATGTTGTTCCACAGCCTGTTCCATTTGATGGAAGACATTTTGGACTTCAGAAAGTTCATCAATCAAATATTGATCGAATGTATTAACTAAGTCCTTTAGAGCTTTTACAAATGGAATCATTTCATCCCTAAAACAAGCTTTTGTATGTTTGAACCCCCACGAGCCCTCAGTGATGGTTGTGGGTGTGGTTCTTTCTTTGATAACATGTCAAAACCAGCAAGATGGTATTTAAGTTTCTTCAAACTCGTATTAACCATGTTGACTTTAGGAAGTTCTTTTGGAACCTCAACTTTGGTGGGTCTACTAGAAAGAGTGGGTTCTGGATAATTCACAAAACTCTTAGACCAAAAGGCTTGTTCAACAGATAATTCAGTTTGTGGAACAAATCGTGCTTTAAAATCTTAAGAAAGTTGGTTAAGAATAGCATAATCGACTGGTATAGTGTTAACTTTCTTTTCTATCATAGGATCTTTTTATTTTAAAAGCATTTTAGAACGACTCTCTTCAGCAAGCATTAAGCTCTCTTCAGAGTCAGGAATCACAATAGCACTCGTATTCTTAATGACATTACCATCATAAAGCTTTGGTTCTAACTACTGAGCTTTCTTTAGATAGAAAGGATTTTGAAAACCTAGAGCTTGTTTAGTGGTATGATCATAGAAAAACTAAAACTACGATATCGTCAACAATTGAACAGTTTGTCGATTGATCGCTTTAAAACAATATAATCCAAGCTGTTTAATCTCTTTTCTAAAGCAATCTCTCATCTAATGTATCCTAGATTCTTCTTTCTTAAAATCATCTTTGAGAAAGAAATCGTTTTGCCATTAAAGAATCTTTTTCTTTTAAATGTTCAGAAAAAGATTGTTTAAAGACGATCATACACTACAGACTGTGCCACATGAATCTAAACGTTATCATTACTTCTTAAATTAAACAATTTGTCCGTCATTCAACACAGTTAACTTTGTTCCTTATAACTTTCAAGCTCAGCAGTTAACGTATCATTGAAACTTTTCTTTTCAATTTAATCTGTACAATTAGCAACTTGTGTTTCTTAATTATTTTCAAATCACAAATAAAATCATGTATCTTTGTTGTGGCAGAAGAGTTAAATTCTGAACGGCTGGTCTGTTGTGATACAATCAGATACTTGAGATAAGGAAAGAAATTGCATCACTGGTTTATTTTTCATATTCTCTGAATGGTTTTCACAACAATCGTCTGTTCAGCAATGACTGCATCGCCTGCATAACTTGATTAATCATGATTATATTCACAATATCAAAGATTGTGTACCTCAGTAAGAGCATCTGATCATAATAGATAAATTTGCCATGAGAGCAACTTGCAGAAATAGAAGTTCATCACGAAAGACAGAGTCAGGATCATATGCATCCAATCATCAGCTAAGATAAGCTCAGCATTATGAGTGATCACAGTCCTGAGTGGCTTAAGCTTCTGGTATCCTGAGATCTTGCCAAATGCAAGATCCATCCCATGTAGAATTTGTCCACTTGCTGAAGCTTTGAACCACTACACATTATCTTACACCATGAATCATCCTGTTTCCTTCCTTGGTTTAGTGCATTGTTTGACATGTTTCCTTCCCCTTTGGCATATGTAATACACGTAACGAATCCTCCAGTGTATCCACAGAGTTTACTCCCACTTGCTCCTAGAGTGAAAGTCTTGTAGTACCCGCAGCATAAGGAAATATTGTCTCCACAGTAACTGGTTGTACAGTTACTCTTCCATCATTAATGGTGGCCTTAGTTGCCTTTGGGTTTTGGCAGTTTCCTTCAATAGGTATTGGTAGTAGATAGCGGAAGTGACTACAGCAGACAAGAATGACATCGCATGATTGGTAGCATCAATTGGATCATCACCGTGCTTAAAAACTGTAGAGTTAACCGAAGTCCTAATTGGGAAAATTAGAATGTTGGTTGACTGTGGGAAGAGTATTCTATTTGAGGAATAGAGATGAAGGAGAGAAAACATTTAGTGGTGACCTGTAGTTTAGAATATATTGTTGGGAGTGATAGTGATTGAAGAGGTTTTGGTGATTAATTGATTGAGTAATGTTGAGATTCAAAAGGTGATCCATACTATGAAGATTGATATGGTGAGACAAATTGTTGATGTTGAGAGTTATGGTAAGAGTGCTGATGAGATTTGATAAGGAACTGTGTCAATTGTGTGGAGAATGCAACTAAAAGCAAAAGGATCGTAGTTGCGTTCATAGCATCAATCGAACTTCATTATAATGTCGTTCATTGTTCCACCAAGGGAGCTATGAATCTGATCAACATTAGTAGTATGCCAATCTTTGACCAACTTAACATCCAGAAACGAATTTACTCCATTCAGCAAGGAAAGAGTATTCAAGAAACATAGTATAGACTTGAAATTCTCCAGTAGGCATCTTGTAAATATTTCCTATATCATTTGAGTAGCAAGGAATCCTCAAGTATACTTATTCGTGTAACGACTCTCCTTTCTTATATGTAAACTTATCAAATTCATCGTACAACTTACACTCTCGTTCTTGCTTCGTTAACGACGTTCCTTGCATGAGCAGTTTGATTTTTTCCCAATTTCCTTAGGCTACACGATGTTGACTAACAAGAGCATAAATTTTAGTTGGAAGGCCTTGTAGAATGAATGTTTATATTGTTTTTTTAATTGTCACAATTCAGCTGAATGGTTTTCTTTTCTACAGAGTTATATTAGTATATTCCTTTGGCCCTGGTTACACCATCCACTGTGATTGTTAGGCCAAACAACTAGACCTTTTTCAACAAAGCAAGAACTCATTCTACTACATCAGAGTCTATCATCATGTAAAAGGTTCTCATTATGCTTTTCTCACGATCATATAAAATTCTGTTTCTTTCACACTAGCATACGCTGTTGTTTTTTTGTTGTCACACCACCCAGAAGAGAAGTGACTGTATCAGCAAGATTCGTCATCTGATAAAATTGGTATGTTAAATGATTACCATTTGATCGGAAGCTGTGATAAAAAGTTAGTGTGTTTGATGGTGTTGTCTTTTATATATGATTTTTTAAGTCTTGAAACTATACGGGATTTTACAATTCTTGACAAAACCGGGAAAACAAGTAAGTGTTTCACGGGATTTTACAAGTCAAAAAAATAAACCGTATAAATTTGATAAAGGAATTTTGAGTTAAGTGTATGTTGCAAATTCGGGTACTTAAGAAAAATTGCAAATTCGGGTCCTTAAGAGAAAATTGCAAATTCGGGTCCTTGAGAAAAATTGCAAATTCGTGTTCTTAAGCAAAATTGCAAATTCGGGTCCTTGAGAAAAATTGCAAATTCGGGACTTTGAGAAAAATTGCAAATTCGTTTCCTTAAGCAAAATTGCAAATTCGTGTCCTTGAGAAAACTTACAGATTCGTGTCCTTAAGCAAAATTGCAAATTCGAAAGTTGCTAATTCGGGTACCACTAGAGAGCTGCTAATTCTGACACTGCTACAGACTGCAAATTCAGATATACAAGGAAAATTGCAAAATACGAATACCACCAGCAAAGCTTGCAAATTCAATACCACAATAACTGCAAATTTGGATACACTAGAAACTGCAAATTCAGTGCAACACACTTACGTGACGAAACACAAAATCCTTTAAAACCCAAAAAGACAAACCTTTTTTGATTGATTTTTTTCCAAAATTTCTTGTACAACCTAGTATTCATAACCTAAAGAGTACCTTAAAAATGACAACTTTTAGGTTTTTAAAGCCGAAAATTTCAAATCAAGATTTAGTTGCTTATAAGGTTTTTTTAAACAAAAGAATGAACAAAAATTAGATGTTTCTATTGATCCGAAGCAAATACACACCTAAAATCCAAAGATACTAGATCAACTTTACCTAGGTAAATGATCTTTTAGTATACAAAGAAGCTTTGAAAACACAAGAAAAGAGTAAGAGGTGTACGAAAAATGAACCAAAAAAAAACACAAGAACTAAGCAAATCACTCCATGGCTCTTGATACCAATTGTAGAATACAAGTAATCTTTGATATATGAACCAAGAACTGAGAGATAGAATTGGTGAGCGAAGGATGTAATTTCTAGTGAGAGAAAGTAGAGAACATGAAATGCATTATGTAAATGAAACATACAACCAACCAACCACCTCTCCAAGGCAAAAAAGAGGCTGTCTTTATAACCCCTATTTTGGCCGACAATGGCCATATAAGGTCTTTCCATGGGACTTGTAGCCATATTGAGCTTATAAATTAAATATTGACTAACAATGAATATGACAAGTTAATATTTGAAGTGACCGCTGACTTTTCTTGTTCCTACAATTCTCATTGGCTCAAGCATACAAATGAAGAATACGTTCAAATCCTCTACTTTAGTAGATAAAACTTCATCAATAGATGATTTAGTTTTAGATAATGAATATGATAAACTGTGCAAAATGAGTTTAAAGATAATCACTAAAAACAAAAGGTTAAAAGCCACTAAAAAAATTTTAGAAAAAGAACTTAGTATCTACAAAGATAAAAATGACCACACTCGAGAAAAACAAGGGAGTTGATCTCAAATGTTAAAATTGAAATATGCTTAAATTGAGAATGAAAACTAAAAGAGAAGCTCTTAAAACTAACCAAGTTAGAAAAGACACACATAGCTTGAAATGAAATCTAAGTA
The DNA here is from genome assembly GCA_026074375.1 of Tanacetum coccineum. Classification (NCBI taxonomy): domain Eukaryota; kingdom Viridiplantae; phylum Streptophyta; class Magnoliopsida; order Asterales; family Asteraceae; genus Tanacetum; species Tanacetum coccineum. The sequence goes on along the minus strand of BQNB010097289.1, from coordinate 20,178 downwards.
ATCAAAAACCCTTCGGCTTATAAATTAAGTTTAGGGTTTAACTCATGCGAAACATCAACTAGCAAGTATAAAGAAATAAAATTTGTGAAATTTCAAAAAGAAACGTCCTATAGTGGCAGTCCCCCAAATACCATGGGCGGCCCCCTGCCCTCAAAATTATGGGACTGCCATCAGTCATCACACCTAGATCTAAGAAAAGTGTGTCTTTCAAAAATCTATTTTGGGTCCTAGACCAAAACACATAATAGTAAACAACGTCAAAGTTCCCGTTGCTAGTGATGATGAAGTTAAACAATTTTATAAGCCATTGTCAAAACCCGGAGTTGGTTTTTCAAAACCTAATTTGAGATCAAAAACTCCACCACCTAGAAGAGTCAATAACTCTTATTCTAGAAATAGAACACCACAACCAAGAAGAAATGATGGTAGACAAAATCGACCTCATGGATTTCCCGTAACTTGGAATAATTTCCAAAATCAAAGTTACATGCCTTGGGGAATGATTTCATCATTTCCACATCCCAACCAAATGCAACAAATGCATGGGATGTTCAACACTAACAACTTTGGACCCATGAGATATTGGGGACCAAATGTTTGAGTTATTGTCTTATATAAATAGATATGCCTTGGAGTCGACTTGGAACCCGATGATTGGATAAAGGATAGCGGGTGATCTAAACACATAACGGGTAACCGAAAGCTCTTCTTAAGATACAAGGCATACAACGGATGTAATGTTATTTTTGGTAGTAATCTTCGTTGTAACATCATTGGCAAAGGTATGATTTCGAATGACTTTCTCAAAATAGATAATGTAGAACATGTAGATAACTTAAGATTCAACTTGCTAAGTGTAGGACAAATATGTGATAATAAGTGTAGAGTAACTTTTTCTGAACATGATAGTGAAATTACTAAGGATGGTAAGGTCATAGGTAGAGGTATTAGGAAGAAAGGCTTATATGTGATGAAATTAGGAAATAAGCCAAAAGACCAAATTTGTCTAGCAACGATTGATGAAAACTCCACGTTGTGGCATAGGAGATTAGGTCACGCTAATATGCGTCTCATTCAATCGTTAGCATCTAAGGAATTAGTTAGAAACTTACCTAAGCTTAAGTTTGATCAACACTTCTGTGATGCTTGCAAAATTGGAAAGCAAGCTCACGTTAGTCACAAAGCTAAGAATATAGTCTCAACGACTAGATTCTTAGAACTCCTTTATATGGATCTCTTCGGTCCATCTGTCGTACGGTGTTACGGAGGAAACCGCTACACCTTAGTCATAGTAGATGACTACTCTAGGTATACTTGGACTAGATTCCTTAAGGATAAAACCGAAGCCTTCGATCAATTCGAAATATTTAGTAAGAAAATTCAAAACCAATTAGGATGTACAATAGTGTCAATAAAAACTGACCACGATAGGGAATTTGATCATGAGGTGCAATTTGGAGAGTTTTGTAATGCAAATGGAATTACACATAACTTCTCTGCTTCACGCACACCTCAATCAAATGGCGTTGTCGAAAGGAAAAATAAGACACTTCAAGAAATGAGTAAGACTATGTTGAATGAGCAATCGTTACCACAAAAGTTTTGGTGTAACGCCGTAGATACTTCAACATACATTCTCAACCGAATCTTAATTAGAGCCATCCTAGGAAAAACACCTTATGAACTCTTGAGAGGTAGAAAACCTACTCTTGATTACTTTAGAGTGTTTGGAAGCAAGTGCTTCATTTTAAACACTAAATACTACCTTACCAAGTTTGACCCAAAGTCATACGAAGGTGTCTTTTTAGGATACTCCCAAAATAGTAAAGCCTACATCATCCTTAATAAACACACTAGGAAAATCGAAGAATCACTCAACGTGACATTCAATGAAACTCCTCCACCCTCTAAGACATCACCCTTGGTGGATGATTACTTCGATGAAGAAGAAGCAATTAAGGTTACCGAAAATAAAAACTTAGAAAATGACATTGAGGATGAAACTTTAGAGATTGACGAAATAGTCAATATTAAGGAGTCTAGGAACCATCCATTAGAAAATGTCATAGGAAACCTTAACCAAAGAACTCTTAGGTCACAAGCCCAAAACCTAAGTAACTTATTTTGTTTTATATCAACTATAGAACTAGAAGTGAAATGAAGCCTTAACGGGAATGAAAGTTGGATAGTTCCTCCATGCAAGAAGAAAACAAAATTTAAATCAATTCATTGCTAATGATGTTTGGGAGTTAGTTCCATAACCTAGGAATATGAAAATCATAGGAACTAAATGGGTGTTTAGAAATAAGTTAAACGAGAACGGTGTCATTTCTTGAAATATGGCTAGGTTAGTTGCTCAAGGCTATAATCAACAAGAGGGCATCGAATATGATGAAACTTATGCCCCAGTTACTAGACTTGAGTCTATTAGAATACTATTAACTTATGCTTGTGCTTTAGATTCTACGCTATTCCAAATGGATGTAAAAAGTGCATTCCTGAACGGTTTTATCAATGAGGAGGTATACGTGGCACAACCTCCATTGTTAATGTGTTTTTTTGTTCAGTTTTATATTTGGTTTTTGTCGTTCAATAAAAAATGAATTAAAATCAATTCATTGCTAACGTATGTTTGGGAGTTAGTTCCACAACTAGAAATATGACTATCATTAGAACTCTAAATGGGTGTTTAGAAATAAGTTTGACGAGAACGGAATTGTTTCTTGAATATAAGGCTTGGTTAGTTGCTCAAGGCTATAATCAACAAGAGGGCATCGATTATAATGAAACTTATCTCCGTTGCTAGACTTGAGTCTATTAGAATATTATTAGCTTATGCTTGTGCGTTAGATTTTAAGCTATTCCAAATGGATGAAAAGTGCATTCCTTAAACGAGTTTTTATCATAAGGAGGGATACGTGGCACAACATCCAGGATTCATTGAACTTCAAAAACCTAAATCATGTTTATAAACTTAAGAAAGCTTTATACGGTCTTAAACAAGCACCTAAAGTTTGGTATGATAGATTAAAAGCTTTTCTTACTAAACATGAATACAAAATTCAAATGGTAGATAACATACTTTTTACCGAGAAGAAAAGTTCAAACCTTATCATCGTTCAAATATATGTCAACGACATTATATTCGGCTCGACTTGTCAAGACATGTGTAATGAATTTTCCAAAATCATGCATGACGAGTTCGAGATGAGCATGATAGGTGAACTTAACTTCTTCCTTAGATTACAAATAAAACAAATGGAAGATGGCATCTTCTTTAACAATTATAAATATATAAAGATATGCTTAAGTTATTTTGCTTAGAAGATTCTATACCTATGAAATCCCCCATGTCCTCTGATAACGATACTCACGAAAGACGAAAAGAGTGTGAGACGGTAGATTGTACCAAGTATCGAGGATGCATGATAGGTAGTTTATATACTAACGAAAAGTAGGCCCTTCTGTTTAGTGTCTTGCGTTTGGGCCCACTTTCCAAGTGGCTCCATAACCTCTACCTTGAAGCGGGTTTTAAAAGCGTATCTTCCGATACATTAAAGGCACTACGCACTTTAGGAATTATGGTATCCTAAGGGACCGGTATAGAAACCGTAGTATATGTCAACTCTGATCATGCGGTGAGATTATGTGGAACGAAAAAGAAGCAACTAACCAATATTGGTACGTTCATGGTTGTTGTTTGAAATCTTGGTTATAGAAGAAACAAAGCTCTTGCTATATACACTAACAAAGTCGTATACATACGCGAGAAATGCATGTCAACAAGCACATATGGATTAAATCAAGTCTTTTAAACTTACGACGTTCGATCGATGGACGTCGATAATGTGACGACAATTATAAGGCGCGATTGACCTTAGCGAAACTCGGTCGCTAACACTCTTGTTGAAACAAACTCATCGAAATTCAGTCACACTTTATCTTTTGTAATAATGTACAGAAAGGTACCAATTCTCTATAGTAAAGATGCATACTGACAATATCGCCCGAAATTCTTACTAAACCCTTATAAAGGAATCGTTTAATATCTACGTCTGGGTTTACGGAAGATGGAACACATTTCTTAAATCGTTCTTCTCTTTCTTCTGTCTAGATTATAGTCAGTGTTTAATCGTCGTGTCGTGACAACTTAAATACTTCATCCGAAGTACTTTAAGCATTTTTAATTCGTGAAATGCAAATTAAAATGTCACTCCTCTTTAATTTTTTTTTGACAAATTTCAGTTTAAAATCCCTCTGCTTCTTTTGGGCGGACCCACATATTCGGCGACCCCCAGGATTTTAAAACCGGCGACTAAAGATCCGATAGGGGACCGTTACCAGAAGAGGACCAAAATGTATGTCAACTTCACTTTTTGTAAAACAAAACAAACACTCCATTCATTCTTTGTCTGCTTAGCTAACAAACACGACAAAACACACCAAAAACTTAAATCTACCATTAAAAATCAAATTAAAGATAAAATCAACACCTACATTCATTCCTAACATCATTAACATCATTAATTGTAAGTTTTCTTCTTTTTTTTTCTTGTCAATTTCATGGTCTTGGTTCTTGTAGAAACACAAAAATTGAAAATTGGGATTTTTTATTTCTATTGGCAATTGTGTACAATTAGGACTACCTAGATACAATGTACAACTAATTTGCTTCCCGTAGTTGATATAGGATTGGCATTATTGAAGTTGTGTTTGTCAATAATAAATTTTATAGGAATATAAAACCCTTAATTTTATTTCTAAATAACTTACGTTAGGATCACAATAATTAAATATTGTTAATTTATGCTTTTTGTTTAAACTACTCTCTAAAAAACGTTTTTTCATACATGCATAATAATCTCATGAACAAAAGTCGAGATACATAATTCATATGTATTTTTTGACATGTTTGGATGAGCAAAATTAAATTAAGGAGTGTTTAGGTTAACTCATAGGTTTTTATTTTTAGAGTCAAGTTAGCCGCAAAACATCCAATTTTTGTTATCATATAAGCAAACACTAGGTCACTAATTCTATTAAATTACAAGTTTAAAATATTTAAAAAGTTGGTATTTCTTTTCTATTTGGTGCCAATGCCTCGTTTAAACAAGTTTAAGAACACCAAAACACAAATAGTTACATTCAATATTATCTACACGAAGACCAACTCTCCTTTAAAAGAGATGCTTTAAGAATCTTTTAAAGTATTTTGGCATTCATGAGGTTAAGGTAGTTTTTCAGAGTTTTTGACTATTTGGTCTATGGTGAGTAATTTTCGTTATAGTGGGTTTGATTGTACTTCTCAAAATCAATGAACTAATGGTTTCTTTGTCAATAGGCTTGGGGAAACTAGAAGCGAGGTTGAATAGTTTTACGCTTTTTTATTTAATGTTTATGTTTGTTGATTAAAAACTTAGATCGACTTTTTGTGAAAATCTATACTTGTACAATTTGTTTATATATAAATAAGTAAGAACAAATTAAAGAATATGAGTATAAGAGTAGAAAGATCAAACCACAACAAAGGAATTATAGTGGTTCGGTTACGAAGCACCTCTGTCGCTCCCTACTCCACTCCTAGTCGCACCTAACTCGAGGTTTCCTTCACTTGTCAACAAAACTTCCTTATGGCGGGTGAAAACCTATACACAAACTTTCGGTTATATCAATTTCTGACACTAAGCTAGTATGTCGAGTTCTATCTTAGTAAAAACCTATTCTATCACGACTCAGGAACTTCTTCACTATTTTAACAGATTCACTACTCACTACTTCTTCACGCCTTAGTTTTTCTTCACCACACTATTTCAATACTTCACTTTACTTTCACAACTAACTATCACAAACTTGGTTGAATCACTAAGATTCAACTATACTTACATACATGCACCATGAGTCTATCTACTACAAAGCTTTACAGTTTTTTAAATCATTTTCAAGTTATGATTGGATTGCAACAAGTTGCAATACACACTTGAGGAGTAATACTTCTTCACCTTGATGATGGAAGTTATTCTTTCTTGCACTTGAGGAATTGAGCTTGGATCACTTGGAAACAAAGCTTTATGATTAAATGATCAAAGGATTTTAATGAGATGTGTGGGCTGTTTTTGATCAGAAAGAATGAGTGCAAAAGGTGAGAAAATAATAGGGAAAAGTCTAGTATTTATAGGACATTCTTGAGGAGCGTCTACCTATAGGTGGTCCCCTTAAATAAGTGGGCGGTCCTCCTTTAAAGATAAGGGGGGCGGCCGTGTTGTATTAAGAGGGCGCCTTGAATAGGCGCTCCCCAGTTTGTCCTTTTTGAGTAGGTGGATTTTTCTGAAACTCTCTAGAGTTTTAGGTCGAAAATTTAAATTCAATAGGTTTATTTTGAATAAAATAATCTTCTTTTATTTGTAGAATATGTTTTGTAATGTTTATAAAAAATGTTTACAACATTTTATTAAAAGCTGTGAGTTGGATAAAAATTTCATTTGATCATAAATGCCATTAAGCTTTTTTTAGTTCTCATTTTAATGATATAATTTTTAAATGAAAATTTACTTCTAATTTACTTGTTTCCGTTTAATTTTTCAGTGCTGAACGTTTTTTTTTATTTTGTGATTATCAAAACTGTAAATTGTGAAAATTATTAATAATGTTTTTTGGAATTCTTTTCTATCAAAAACAATTCCCCCTTTTTGTGATTAATTATTTAAACTCATTAATATAAAATGATTTTTTAAACCAAGTATTTAGGAGTTTTATGTTCATTTCTCTCCATTCTTTGTAGAATCGAAAAAGGCAATCGTCGAGAATTGCTGTAAAAAATTAACGGAATAATGACTCCCCCTTGATGTGTGCTCACCCTCGTTCGAGGGCACCAAGAATTGAGATATGGTTTTCTTGGCTACAAAAACGAGTTAGAAAATACAAATATTTTCTAACAGTAGCAAGTGAGGAAAAATATGGTTAATGATAATGCACCCAACAATAATCATCAATTTAACATGAAAATAGTGTGTAAACATACTCATGCATACAAAATAAATAGCTGCTAACATACAGAAATTTTTAAACTACAAAAGTCCTATAACTAGTTTAAAGCTCCATTGGACTTGCTTGCCAAAATGGTGGAGGAACAATTATGTGAGAAACTTAAACATAGAGGTATGTTTAGTTTGGGGAGATGGTGGATGGTGATAGGATGATGCATTGTTGGTGGTTTGTGAGAGATATGTTCAATATATGGAAAACATTATTATTGAAGTTCAGCCCTTAACCTAAAAATGAGGGTTGGTTGTTTGGATACAACAAAAGCATGGAATCCAAATGCGCTTCGAGTAATTCCAGGGATGGGATGCACCAATGATGGGTATGAGAAAAGTGAATGGTGAGTTGTAATGAAATCAGTGGAAGTAATGGGTGGAGTTAGAGGGTTATTTCCTTTGAGTTGGGTGCTTGAGTTAGAGGTGGTGGGGGGAAACTCTAGGGAGGGATGGTGACAATGATGGGTTGAGGTAGCCATTTGTGGAAGGATATGATATGAAAAAAGTTGGTGATTTTGGTGTGTAGTAATTGAAGAGGATGATGGTGTCGTTGGTGGATGGAGTTTTAGAGGGTGCATTGGGAGCACTAGGAGATGATTCTTGAAGCTTGGGTGATGGGGTTATAGTGTCTTCATTTGTCAAGTCAATAAAGAGTTGTTTTGGTGGTATGATGGTGAATTTTGGTTTCTTTGATGGTTTGGAAATGGAAGCTTTTGGTGAAGTCATGGAGGTTGATAATGGTTAGTGTTACTGATGATGAAGAATTATGTGTTAGTGATGATCATTTAGATGGGCTTTATGGTGAAGAGAATGGAATTAAAAATAATGAAAGTTGAACTAGTTTAGGTTATTACTAATTATGTTCAGAAGCTTTCTGGCGAAGATAGCTGAGACTGGGTAAAGAGGGTCAAAAAGCTGAAAACATATAACTTTTTACTCGTGATTTGCTAGGGGCGGTTCCCCTTAGTAGGGGTCGGTCCCCTTAAAGATAAAGGGGCTGCCCTCTGCTGGTTTCCATTTTTCACAGAAAAATAATTTTTCTCAGAATTTTTTATGAGAGTATTTCTGTTTTGCTGGTTTATTTGATGCAAACCCCTTTAAGTTTTTATCGAGGCTAATTTAATCATTATAACATGTTATAAACACATCAAATCATAAAACCAATGTTGATAAGTTAGTTGATTAATAAAACAAACCAAATGTTTAAATTCATCATAGCAAACAAGTATCTAAAGATAATCCAACAACCAAGTCTTTCTGAAATAAATCGAATATTCACCACATAAGTTGTTATCTTAGAACATAACTAATCAAGTTAAAAATTGTCTAAACTACATTTAGTATCTAGTTAATTTATCTTCTTATGTCTTCATTATTTTTCTTGCTAAACAATCCTTTTAGTGCCTTTCCAAAATGATTTGAATCCTTCGTGCATCATCCTCATGCATTCTTTGTGTTGGTTGTGAAAGGGGTTTGTCATGAAAAAAGAGAGTTTCTCGTTTGTTCGGAAGAGGAAAGCTATTTGGTTAGTTTGTAGTCGAGTCGGGTGAAGAAGTTTAGATAGGTGGTAGGAGATGGAGTACTTTGCATCGAGAAGTTTCGACATCATCTTCATCATTATCGTGTGATGAGGATGACGTGCCTTGATGATGAGATGATGGAAGAAGAGATTTGAACGTCGTGCCCTTTACACGGTCACTTCGAGGTCGTCAAGTTTGTCTTTTAAGGGCAAGAGACTCATTGACTGGCTCACAATGTCATGGTGCCCTTTGTTCAAGATGAGGATACGTTTCCATGAGGTATCTATAAAGGCGAGTTAAAAAACATGCCAATGGAAGATTTGTGGTTGGAGTAGCTTGGCTTATTTCGATTTTTTGACAAAGAAATAAGCAAGATTAGATTGTATTGTTCTTCAGCAATATCAACAATACAAACATGTGAGCAAGACAAATGGGGAGCTGGTCTGTTGTCCTCCTAGTTTCCGAACACATTCTTTGATTGGTATGGTCTTGGGAAATCATATATGTTATGGGAATCTTATACTAAATCAGAAATATAACAATTATGAAAACCCTCATTTTTGTTTAAGAACAAAATTGGAATGAAATCAAACAAAAAAAGAAGGTTAAAAATACAAGAATGTTGTTGATTGAACTTGTTAGTGAAAGCCCTTTGCGAATTTTGGTTTAATTGAAAGATTTGAGGTTTTGATTTTGATGGCAATGGTGATGGTATTTTCGTCACAGCAGGTAGGAGAAGAGGGAAGAGAGAAACATAATGTTTGGTATAAATTCGTTTGTAAGGGGGTGTTTGGTTTTGCAGATAGGCGATCCCCTTAATTAATTAAGGATGTCACCCTTTTTACATGGCCGGTCCCCTTAATTTTAAGGGGGCCGCCACCTGAAAAAAAAATTCTTCGATTTTTGGCTAGTTTTGTGAGAATGAATATTGACAATTTTTAATTAACTCTTTGTTTAATTAAAAAGTTTCTTTGACTATCTCGGACGAGATAATCAGGATGTCAATACATAAGATGATTTGGTGACTAGACTTCTTGGGAACATGATGAATTAATTTCTTCGAACGAAAAAATTAATTGATACGTTTTGAAATGGGAAAGAGTAGATATTGTGGAGGATGAGAGATTGAAATGGAGTTAAGACTTTAACAAGGCGATTTTGATAGACATAGTTGAGGCGAGCGTCGAGGTGGAAGGGAGTTTGTTTCATCCATAGTGGTTTAAGACTTTTCCGATGCAAAACTAATCCTACTTCTATGTTAATTATTATCCACTAACTCATTTTTCTTCGTCTACGTGAGTTCGTGGCCATGGAAGATTTTTATTTTATAGTGGTTCATGGATAATCCATGTGAAATAATGGTTCCTAATAAACAAATTCTTTTAAAAACTAGAAAGCCAACAAATGACATTTCTAGTGACTACCATATTTCCTAACTATCACTAAAATTAAGTATATTATATACCAAACTATAATTTTTTTTTATTTTTTATACCAAACTATAATTAACATAATTAGAGAGTGAGACGTACCTTAGCCTTAAAGAGAAATTGCTTTAAAATCTTCAAGGTAGCAAGCTTTAAGGATGAGGATTTATGGAAATCCTATATGAGTTCTTCAATTTGTTTGACGAAAGCCAAACAAGCCTTTTATGCCAAAGTTTAGATTCATCATATGTGGCTTTTGCAAAGAGACAAGTTAGACATCCTTTAGGAACAATATTCTTTAAATCATTACTATACATATTGTTCTTTCTAGGAACTTTAAGTAAAACATGACTTTCATTTGTTAATTTAAAGTTTGAAGATAAACAATACATACAGTTGTCATTAAAGAGAACACTATTAATTTTTCACACATTTGTGAGACAACTAAAAGAGGTTAACCTATAATTCTCTTACAAAAACACATTCTCCAAAATCTATTTACTCAGTTTGTTGTACCTCTGCCTGTGATTTTCCCTCCTTTGGGGTTACCTCCAAAGGCAACATATCCTGCATTAATTTCTTCAAAATCAGTAAGATAGGACATGTTCCCTGTCATGTGTCTTGAGCATCTACTATCAATCAATCCTTGGTCTTGTAAATCCATTTGTGGATTGCCTGCACACGTGGTAAGAAAATCAGTCTCTTTTAGGGACCCAATCCATCACTAACTTAGATCTTCCTTGTCATCCAATATAATCAAACCTTTTCAGAAGGTTTAGCACTGTTGTGTTTAGAAACATGTCTATACTTTAGTCATTGGTCCAAATCCAACAAGCTAATAAGGCCTTAATAGCATTAACCTGATTTCCTTTAACAACATTAAGTACTGCTTTTGGCCTAGCAGCATTAACTACTGCTTTTGGCCTAGCAGTTTTAACATTCATACCACTAACAATATTAACCCTCCTATTAAAATTAATGTTTTTAGTTGATGTTTTGTTGTTAATGGGTTTTCTAACAGTTGAATGTGATCTATTAAAAACATTTGTCATTGGTCCTTGGCACAATTCACTATTGTTCTGGGTTTGAGATATTAACTGGTCTAGCATAGTAATTGATACTATGCCAGACCTCATTAATACTTCATTGAACCAATGGTTCCTTTAGAACTGGGGTATTCATTCTAGAAAAAACTTTTGTGATTCACCCTTTAGTATGGTGTTGGTGCGCACACTGGTTTTACCATCTTTTTATTATTAAACTGTCTCTGATGGTTATCACAATCATACTGCAGGTGATCAAAACTTCCACACACATAGCAAGCTTTGTTAATCATCTCAAAATTACTTCCTAATCTTTGAGACATCATGTTATTCCAGTTACTTATGGTTTCCTCTAGTACGATATGTGTTTCACCTATTTTGAATTACCTTGTTTAACAGTTTTTTCCTAGGGAGGTTTTTAACTTAGCTCTTTAGATTTAACAAACTTTATTTTAGCAAAACTAGACATAAACTATTTCTTTCTTCTTTCTTACTGATGTATAACTTTCTCCTCACGATCAGACACCCAATCCTCAAAATTGGAGCACCTTATTCTTCTTAACCTGCCTTTAGGTTTGGTCTGCACTAGCCTAGCTTTACAAGTCGTCACTACAGCTTTTTTACTGTAGCTACACTTACAAACTCTTCTATACAGATAATTACACATCATGTTTGGAGGCAAACAGCAGTTTCTTTATCGTATAGGAATGTGGAACAAACATTTATTACCCTAAATTTGTTTTGCACTTATCAATCTAATCTGACAATCTAGTAGTTTGTTTAAGTTTTTAGATGAATTCTCAAATTTTTCTATAGTTAGCTGAATTTCATCTTTTTGTTTTTGAGCCAGTTCCAACTTTCTCCTAAGCTCTGTAATGGCTACTTCTTTTAAATAAATCTCACGTTTTAAGAGCTTAATATCTTCTTCATAAACAGACTCATTTTTCTTATAAACTAGAAGTCTTGCTTCTACAGACTCTAAACTATTTATAAGCAATAGTATTTAACTTAGATTGTCCCTAATTCTTTTGAAAGTTGTTCTTTTTGTTCTTTAAGAATTTTAACATTTTTCCAGAACAAGATTATAAACATTTGAATCGAGTATATACCTCAGTAGTTAGAACTTGTAGAAGAGTAAGCCATAAGTGCAAAGTTAGTTGGACCTTCTTCTGCTTGATCACTCTAATCATAATCACCAAGAACATCACATGAGATCAAAGCATTAAAAGTAGTTGTCTCTATTGGCACACTTCTTCTTGTGCTTTTCATGTTCCTGTTTTCTTGGTTTCTTAGAGTTCTGCATTCTCTGGCAAAGTGTCCCCTCTTGTGGCAGTTGTAGCACTCCACCTTAGACTTATCAAACCCAATGGTCTCATTACCATTAATAGTCACCTTCCTTCCATTGTTCTTTAAGAACCTTTTAGCTCTCATAGTCAACATAGCCATCTGCCATCTCAAATCTATCTCTTCTAAGTCATCTGGATGGAGTTGTTGTAGATCCTCATTTGCAAGTTGAGGATTGTTTGGTTAACTAGAAAAGAATGCACAGATCACATCATCACTCAAGTTATCAACATTTGTGGAGTTAGCAGCACTAACTTGAGTGCTAATAGCAGAAACTATTTGAGCAGTGTTAACTGCTTCATTAGTGTTGCCAGAGTTGTTAGATGACACACAAGCCATGTTTTGTGTGCTTGTATTTGAGCTTGATGTCCCTTTGACTTCTGGTTCATATACTTTGAGATTGTTGTAGAGATCATACATGCTCAAATTGTGCTCTAATTCAGGCTTATATCTTTCGTTCATTATTTCCTTTTACAAAGAAACACTTTCTCTCTCTAGACTATTCTCTCTCTAGTGTTTCTCTCTTTAGAAACTAGCCAAATCCAAGAATCGACCCCGTGTTATGATATAGGATATACACTAGGCACGAGTTTAAAATAACAATACAAGTATAAGATAATAAAATATGATTTTGATTGTTTTTATTTTAGGTGACAATGCCTCGTAAAACTACTGAAGATCACCAAAACACAAAAAGCTACATTCCAAAAATATCACACGACTACACCTCACCTTTAAAAGAGATGCTTAAGAATCGTGAAAGTCGTTGCATTCATGAGGGTCAGGTAGTTTTTCAAGATTTTGATTGTTTGGTCTATGTGGAGTCCATATTCAGTCATATTGGGTTTGATTGTCTTCTCAAAATCAATGAACAAATCTGTCCACGTTTTATCCTCGAGTTTTATAGTCAATACCGAGTTTACTATACTTTAGAGGGTCAAATGCTAATCGAGTTTGTCATTCAAAATAAATTCTTTTCTTTCACTATCGAAGAGTTTGGTCAAATTCTTGGTATTCCTATAAATGGTGCATATTCGTTTACCGACAAGTGGTCTCTTGATGACTTGCGGTATAGTGTCCCTACGAGTGCTCCTTATCAAACTAATCCTCCTTGTCTTGATGATATTAAAAACTATGTTTAATAGGAACGGGAGGGTTTGGTCACTCATATTCATCATAAAAACGTCATTCGTGTTGAAGAAAACAAAATTTTAACTCGTGAAATCGTCACCGTAATGAAATCTTGGGTGGAAATTATTCGGGAAAATGTCTTTTGTCTTGGGGGTAACCGGGCTCATGTCCCTGCATGTCTTTGTCACATGCTCTATTGTATCGCTAGGTCCGAGCGATATAATCGTGCATATTTTATTGAAAAACCTATGGAGTTAGTCACTAAACAACCTCGGTTAATCATGCCATACGGCATGTTATTAACTCGCTTGTTTAAACATGTCATGACCATTAGTCACGTTTGGTGTTAGATGATTACTAATGGACTTGCTTGCATGAACGATCATGTCATGTATCCTCTTTACCGCCTCAACAGTAGCGAAAGACTCGGAAAGGATTATGGCACAAAAAAGAGATTATGGCACGAAAAGAGGTCGTCACTCCACTTCTTCCTCTACCTTCGATCAACCATCTTCCTCTCATCTCAACGATGATGATGATGATGATGGAAATGACGAAGGGACCTCGCGTGCAAGTACTCCTTCTCCCACTCGTTTTGTTAATTCATTAACAAATGATGTTCCTCGAGTCTTTGAAAACCCACCAAATGTTGACCCTGACATACACTCGTCAAACTGAAATCATCAACCGTCAAGTTCAGTTGCGAGATGAGTATCATGGTGGATTAAGATCAATCGGGAAGGGCTTCAAGAATTTATGGAGAAATATGAATAAGAAATTAGCAATTTGGATAATTGCTATAAGACAATACACTTATATTTACTATTTTATTATGCTTTTTGGTACTTACTATTACTATCTATGCTTAGGTACTTGAACTTATGCCATTTACTAGTGTGTTAGTACGTAGTATGGGCAACATAACTTACCTTGGATGATCATTCCATTTTATCATCCTTAACCTTGCTTACATGCACTTTGATACACTATGGTTATTTCTATGAAATTATGCATGACAATTTCTTAGTTAAATTTGCCCATGTTTGCTTCTCTATTAGAGTTTAGGATAGCTAGCTTTGTGAACTTAATTATTAGGATGTATTAGATGATTCTTGGTGAAATATGATTGACTGCAAAAGGGAAAAATCTGGGAAACTTTTTCTGTACATGATTTACTAAAATAAGGACAAACTGGAAAATTTTCGTTTCTCCAAAAAACGGCCCTCATGAATATAGGGCGGCCCTCAAATATATCTGGGACCGCCACCAGGAATCATGAAAGTTTTACTGTGTCTCATTTTTTGTGTAGTTGACCAACCTTTCTTCAAGACCCAGCTACATTTCCTGCATTTTGCTAAACTATTTTTGAAATCTCCTTTCCTAAACCTTATGCTTTACCTCTTTAATCCATTCCTTTTAAATTAAATACTCATCCTCACTATACTTCCAATCATCTTTATCTCCTTCATATCTTTCTTCCATGGCTTCCATTCAAGCCTCCTCTTTTAACCCTTTCTAGAAAATCAAACTAACCATCATTCCACATAGACAACTCTTTGTCAACATCTCTAGCAATGAAGACGCCACTACCACACCTTCTCCCATAACAACATCCTCTTCTCCATCTCTACTAAATGCACCATCAAAAACTCCATCAACCAAAGATTCAATAATCTTCCTTTGGAACTTACCTTCTTTTCTCATTTGAATTTAAAACTAAATCTCACCTCCTACTTCTAATGATACACCCTCTCCTCAACCATCCAATCCTTTTCTTGATAATATCATGGATGCACCTCCATGACCCTCAAACCCAGTTCCACTCCAAAGTCATCCTTCCTTAGATATCACTCTTTCCTTGTCACCAATCACCCCTCTTGATCACATTCTTGATACTCCTTCACCACCTTCACCACAAACCACACTCAACCACCTTCACATAGGGTCATCCTTTGACTTAACTATCATGACTATCATGGCTCAACTTGCCTTTTGTTGCTTTCATAACCGAAATCTTATCTTTTCTCTAAGGGATGAGATGAACTTAATGTTTGCTCACATTGAGTATCTTCTCACTTCCGCATTGCTTCACTTCTTCCACTTCTACCCTTAAAATTCTGATCATGTCACCTCATAATATGTTGCCCTAACCTTTTTTCTCAAAGTCATTTCCTATGAATCAAGGATCATCTAGGATTTACGTAGTATTAACTTCATGTAGTATGTTTAGTTTTGGTGTAACTCCGTGGAATTAATTTTCCTTAGTATTAGACTTAACTCTAATTTTCCTTCCATTGTAGCATGTTTCTTGTATGAATTTCTTAAGTGATGAATGAAACTACTTTCTGATCTAATTTCATGAATTTTTATATTGCTACCACTTGGAAGTGTTTTCTTGCACTTGTACTTCTCACTTTGTTTTGTAGCAATAATCTTATAAGATCGATCCCTTAGTTCCCCAAACGAGGGGGAGCATACATCAAGGGGGAGTCTTGGCATCTTCGATTTCTTTCTCTCTACAAATTCGTACTATCATTCCTTTTTGACTTCCGACAAAAGGGGAAGACAATGGATCAAAACTCATTAATAATTTAAAAACTTTATTTTTACATAAAATGAGTTTATATTTTTTCATCATCAAAAAAGGGGAGATTGTTAATACAAATAATGTCTAAAAACGTTATTTATATATTTCGACCTCTCGATGTTTTGAAGACAACAAAATGTAAAAACCTTTACGATAAAAATAAACGTTTACAAGTTATTAATCGTAAATCTCCATGTCAAATGTAAATCACTTAAGGTATGTATAAATAAATCATTAAACATAATTAATGATCAAGAAAATAATTTTTCTTAACCATCACATTTTCACAAAAGTATTTTTACAAAAATAAATATATACAAAATACTTTTTAAATAAAAGAAATATTTTATTTAAACATAAAAATTCAAATCTGGTTTTCCCCTCAAAATGGAACCTTCTATACCAGATAAAATCGTCCCCACTAAAAGACAAAAAGTGGAGCGTCAGTCTACAGTGGCCCCCTGATAGGCCGGGCGGCCCCCAGATATATCTGGGACTGCCAGGACCGCTAGCAGTGACCATTAGGTTTTCCTGCCTATAAATACTGCACTATTCCCAGCTAAAAAACAGACCTCTTTGCACGCATTTTTCAGTCTTCTTTCTCTCTCTAAATACATTCTTTCTCTCTCTAAATCTCTTGATCACTAACATTGTTTGATCTTGTTTCAAGTGATTCAATCTCTTCTATCTTATCTCTCCTCTCTATCAAGTGCAAGAGAAGAACATTCGTATTCGCCAAGAAATAAATTGTTATAGCCTAGTGATTCTCCTTCTTTCTTCTAAGAACCAAATCTCTATCTTAATTATCTTGTGTGATTGTGTAAATCAAATAGTGTATAAATCCGATAGTGTAGATCTTGTGATTGTGTATTACTTGTGAAGTGGTAGATTGGTTCTAGCTAAGATTAGGACTCGACATTTAGCTTAGTGTCGGAAAACAACGTAAGCGATGTGTAAAGGGAGTTTGTTGACATAGTGAAATCTCGAGTAAGATACTCGAGGAGTGGAGTAGGCCGAAGAGGAGCTTCGTAGCCGAACCACTATAAATCTTGTTGTCTTGGTTTGATTGTTCCTTCCCTCATCTCTTTATATTGTTATGATTCTTACTTATTGTTTGTTTAGTTATAACTAGTAGATACATACATTGTTGGTTCATATTGTTGATTGGTTGAACATATACTCAGATCTAACAAATTTTAGAAGTAAAATTTTAAAACGCCAAGTAACCGGTAAACTATTCAACCCCCCTTCTAGTTTCCACAAAAAAAGGAAATGGAATTTAAGCTAGTGATATTGAAGATGTTTTGGAATATGAGAATGAGGCTGCACAACAAGTGAGAGTCGATGAGGTTAAAGGAATGTCACATAATGTCTTAAGTGACAACTAATATGTCTTTATAGATTAGTTGCCATTTAAAGTAGGATCTTAGATTATTAGAGGAATGACTACTTCTACTAAGCAAAAAGAAGTACATAATTTAATAAGAGAAGAAAATCTGCATATATGTGTAGTACTGGAAACTCATTCAAGTAAGAATAAAGTTACTAAGGTAGGTAATTTTGTCTTTAGTAGGTGGAATTGGTTTTCTAACATGGTGTATAGTGATAGAGGTTGTAGGATCTATTGGGGGTATTAGGATAGTAAGGGTTCATGATTATCCATATGTCTAAACAGTTTGTCTTTTGTTTAATTGAGTCTATTAATGGTAGATCTAAGGTGTTTTGTAGTTTTGTTTATGCTTCTAATGCTGGAAGGGAAAGAAGAACTTTATGGAAGGACTTGGAAATCCAGAAAAGATTCACTAATGGAGATCCATGGATTCTTATGGGGGATTTCAAAGTCACGCTCAAAATTGAAGAACATTATACAGGAAGCTCTTTTGTATCTACTGATATGAGTGAATTTCAAAGATGTGTTGATGCCTATGAGATTGATGACTTGAAGAGCTCTGGATTTTTCTTCACATGGTCCAAATCCCCTCAGCAACCTACTACAAGTATTTTCAAAAAGCTGGACAGAGTAATGATTAATGATGGATTATTGCAAAAGTTATGTAAGGCTCATGCTTTGTTCTTACCTTATATGTCATCTGATCATTGTCCTACAATCTTTATTGTTCCTAATGAAGTGGATAAGAAAGTAAGATCTTTTAGAATCACTAATTACATTGCTGACAAAGAAGATTTCATTCCGAATGTCTGCAAAGGATAGAACACTGAGATCTCTAGATTTCATATGTTCAGAGTGCTTAAAAAGCTCAAAATTCTTAAACCTCTTATGAATAAGCTTAATTGGAGAAATGGAAACCTTTCAACTAAAGTCAATGAATCAAAGGATCAGTGATGACATCAAATAACGTCTATTTTATAGCATCATTTATCCCATGTATTTAACCCATTTTGTATAATTATTGCAAAGAATTGTTACTTAATCGTTTCTATTTGAGAATTGCAGTAATTACGGAGTACTTGGTGAATATTAGCAAAAGGCGCACATTTTAGAGCTTAAACGAAGATATTTTGAAGATTACTGTTCTGACAATCAATACGTTGTATCCATCAAGGAAGATACGGCGTATCCGTGCCTGCACTCACCAAAGACCACAAAGGAAAGAAGATCAATAAGCCATATCCAGAAGAAGTCAATACGCGCGCCATATCCAAGATATAGTATGTGAAGATTCTTGAAGATATCAAACATGGTCCCTACTGCAAGAAACTCCAATACGCCGTATCCAATCCCTTGGATACGCCGTATCGAACCGACTTCCAGACCCTATAAATACAAAACTCAAAAACGAGTTTTAAGTGTGCTAAATCATATTCTCGATACCTCAACCATAAAAGTCAATTTTTAGAGGAGAAAAGGAGCAGAAGAGGTCTTGCAACGCATTCCAATCCATAGAAGACAACATGTAATTTCTTTTACTTTTGTAATCGTTCAGTTTTTGGTATCATTCGTTAACTCGGTTAGTTTACCTTGGCTAAAACAATTACTCTTGTATTAATTATGATGTTTGAAGGCTAATACCAAGGTATTAGCCATTATTATGAAGATCTGAATGTTTGGTTTTGTTTATATCTCGATTGTTTAATTTATCGTTACATGCTTGTTTATGTTTATCAATTTATACTTGTTTATATGCTTTTGTATGTGACCTATCATTTAACTGGATCTAGTGATACAGACCAAGTAATCTAGGTACCAGGATAACTCTTCATATAGTGATTTATACATTTAGAATCATAGGATCACAAGTATTGTCCTTCTAAAATCGTGCTACGGATACGCTTCTGGCTTAACTAGTTAACGGAAATTGCCTTTGGTTTATTGAATCTAGATAATTCAACAAATAATGTTCTGATTCCATTGGATAGTTGGACAAGTAGACTACTAGTGTATAAATTGCCATTAAGCAGTAAGTGGGTAAAGTCTCTATGAGCTAGGGTTTAACAAGATCACTATTGCTTTAATCCCTAAAATAGATTATAATCAAGTAATAAGGATGCTTTATGCAGATACGTTTAGTTGTGACTGAATTCTTTGTATCTAGGTCTTAGGAAGAAGTAACTCCTAAGTCTTAAAAATGATATTGTCACACCCCGTCAGTGGCGGAAACACGGGAATGCGACACAATGATTCACATTGCACAAGATACAAGATCATATCATACATTGTCTACAAAAGTTTATTTACAAAAGTTTACAATTTCGAAACCTTGGAAAACAACAATTGCCCTTCAATAAACTCCCAATTGCACTCATCTTTGGTCCCCTAATACTTCACATTTACCTTTATCAAAACACACCTGGAAATGATACTCGAAAACGTTAACAATAATGTTGGCGAGCTCGTAGGTTTGACCTTAAACCCAGTTGTTGTGCCAATCATTTAAACAGTGGACAATAGTGCTATATGACAGTGAATATACGTAAACAAACTCATGACTTAGCATCCCCGCTAATCATGTACGATGACCTAGCATCCCCACTAGTCACCAAACCAGCATATACCAATGCTCTTGGAGCCGCAACTCCGATATGTCACCTACGCACCTAAAGGGCCTACCAGCTAGAGCACTAGATTAGGGC